>CALNHX010002059.1:0-194618 GCA_940337035.1 Agriotes lineatus | reverse complement strand
ATGAGTTGGTTACTGTTAAGAACCACATCTAGTAATATTAAGCGTAAATAAAGAATATTCACTGTTTCTAAATGCCAGCCGGAGATAGTAAATTCAAATTTGGACACTTAAACCAACTGAAAATAACTATTCTCGTCTGTTGTTGCTGGAAATAGTTGTTATGCATTGGATATGAGCTTTTAGAGTCCTGCGCGTTAATTAAAGTATATTGTTTGTCAATCGCTACTGCTTGCGGCATTGTAAATAAGACTTTAATACCGTTAAAGTCATCTTCAGGTAATACTAAGCGTAACGGCAAGATATTAATGATTTAAAAATGCCGGTATCAGTTCGTAAACATATTATTGAACACCTAAAAAACAGAAAATAACTTTTCGCATTACTTGTCGCACGCATTACCACTTATGCACGACAAATGTGCATCTAGGCGCGTGCGTGTTAACTAAAATACGCTTCTAGATAATCACTGCTGTTTTTCGGCATTGTAAATATGAGTTGGTTACTGTTAAGAACCACATCTAGTAATATTAAGCGTAAATAAAGAATGTTCACTGTTTCTAAATGCCAGCCGGAGATAGTAAATTCAAATTTGGACACTTAAACCAACTGAAAATAACTATTCTCGTCTGTTGTCGCTGGAAATAGTTGTTATGCATTGGATATGAGCTTTTCGAGTCCTGCGCGTTAATTAAAATATATTGTTTGTCAATTGCTACAGCTTGCGGCATTGTAAATAAGACTTTAATACCGTTAAAGTCATCTTCAGGTAATACTAAGCGTAACGGCAAGATATTAATGATTTAAAAATGCCGGTATCAGTTCGTAAACATATTATTGAACACCTAAAAAACAGAAAATAACTTTTCGCATTACTTGTCGCACGCATTACCACTTATGCACGACAAATGTGCATCTAGGCGCGTGCGTGTTAACTAAAATACGCTTCTAGATAATCACTGCTGTTTTTCGCCATTGTAAATATGAGTTGGTTACTGTTAAGAACTACATCTAGTAATATTAAGCGTAAATAAAGAATATTCACTGTTTCTAAATGCCAGCCGGAGATAGTAAATTCAAATTTGGACACTTAAACCAACTGAAAATAATTATTCTCGTCTGTTGTTGCTGGAAATAGTTGTTATGCATTGGATATGAGCTTTTAGAGTCCTGCGCGTTAATTAAAATATATTGTTTGTCAATCGCTACTGCTTGCGGCATTGTAAATAAGACTTTAATACCGTTAAAGTCATCTTCAGGTAATACTAAGCGTAACGGCAAGATATTAATAATTTAAAAATGCCGGTATCAGTTCGTAAACATATTATTGAACACCTAAAAAACAGAAAATAACTTTTCGCATTACTTGTCGCACGCATTAACACTTATGCACCACAAATGTGCATCTAGGCGCGTGCGTGTTAACTAAAATACGCTTCTAGATAATCACTGCTGTTTTTCGGCATTGTAAATATGAGTTGGTTACTGTTAAGAACCACATCTAGTAATATTAAGCGTAAATAAAGAATATTCGCTGCTTCTAAATGCCAGCCGGAGATAGTAAATTCAAATTTGGACACTTAAACCAACTGAAAATAACTATTTTCGTCTGTTGTTGCTGGAAATAGTTGTTATGCATTGGATATGAGCTTTTAGTGTCCTGCGCGTTAATTAAAATATATTGTTTGTCAATCGCTTCTGCTTGCGGCATTGTAAATAACACTTTAATACCGTTAAAGTCATCTTCAGGTAAGCGTAACGGCAAGATAGTAATGATTTAAAAATGATGGTATTAGTTCGTAAACATATTATTGAACACCTAAAAAACAGAAAATAACTTTTCGCATTACTTGTCCTACGCATTACCACTTATGCACGACAAATGTGCATCTAGGCGCGTGCGTGTTAACTAAAATACGCTTCTAGATAATCACTGCTGTTTTTCGCCATTGTAAATATGAGTTGGTTACTGTTAAGAACCACATCTAGTAATATTAAGCGTAAATAAAGAATATTCACTGTTTCTAAATGCCAGCCGGAGATAGTAAATTCAAATTTGGACACTTAAACCAACTAAAAATAACTATTCTCGTCTGTTGTCGCTGGAAATAGTTGTTATGCATTGGACATGAGCTTTTCGAGTCCTGCGCGTTAATTAAAATATATTGTTTGTCAATCGCTACTGCTTGCGGCATTGTAAATAAGACTTTAATACCGTTAAAGTCATCTTCAGGTAATACTAAGCGTAACGGCAAGATAGTAATGATTTAAAAATGATGGTATTAGTTCGTAAACATATTATTGAACACCTAAAAAACAGAAAATAACTTTTCGCATCACTTGTCGCACGCATTACCACTTATGCACGACAAATGTGCATCTAGGCGCGTGCGTGTTAACTAAAATACGCTTCTAGATAATCACTGCTCTTTTTCGGCATTGTAAATATGAGTTGGTTACTGTTAAGAACCACATCTAGTAATATTAAGCGTAAATAAAGAATATTCACTGTTTCTAAATGCCAGCCGGAGATAGTAAATTCAAATTTGGACACTTAAACCAACTGAAAATAACTATTCTCGTCTGTTGTCGCTGGAAATAGTTGTTATGCATTGGATATGAGCTTTTAGTGTCCTGCGCGTTAATTAAAATATATTGTTTGTCAATCGCTTCTGCTTGCGGCATTGTAAATAACACTTTAATACCGTTAAAGTCATCTTCAGGTAAGCGTAACGGCAAGATAGTAATGATTTAAAAATGATGGTATTAGTTCGTAAACATATTATTGAACACCTAAAAAACAGAAAATAACTTTTCGCATTACTTGTCCTACGCATTACCACTTATGCACGACAAATGTGCATCTAGGCGCGTGCGTGTTAACTAAAATACGCTTCTAGATAATCACTGCTGTTTTTCGCCATTGTAAATATGAGTTGGTTACTGTTAAGAACCACATCTAGTAATATTAAGCGTAAATAAAGAATATTCACTGTTTCTAAATGCCAGCCGGAGATAGTAAATTCAAATTTGGACACTTAAACCAACTGAAAATAACTATTCTCGTCTGTTGTTGCTGGAAATAGTTGTTATGCATTGGATATGAGCTTTTAGTGTCCTGCGCGTTAATTAAAATATATTGTTTGTCAATCGCTTCTGCTTGCGGCATTGTAAATAACACTTTAATACCGTTAAAGTCATCTTCAGGTAAGCGTAACGGCAAGATAGTAATGATTTAAAAATGATGGTATTAGTTCGTAAACATATTATTGAACACCTAAAAAACAGAAAATAACTTTTCGCATCACTTGTCGCACGCATTACCACTTATGCACGACAAATGTGCATCTAGGCGCGTGCGTGTTAACTAAAATACGCTTCTAGATAATCACTGCTCTTTTTCGGCATTGTAAATATGAGTTGGTTACTGTTAAGAACCACATCTAGTAATATTAAGCGTAAATAAAGAATATTCACTGTTTCTAAATGCCAGCCGGAGATAGTAAATTCAAATTTGGACACTTAAACCAACTGAAAATAACTATTCTCGTCTGTTGTCGCTGGAAATAGTTGTTATGCATTGGATATGAGCTTTTCGAGTCCTGCGCGTAAATTAAAATATATTGTTTGTCAATCGCTACTGCTTGCGGCATTATAAATAAGACTTTAATACCGTTAAAGTCATCTTCAGGTAATACTAAGCGTAACGGCAAGATATTAATGATTTAAAAATGCCGGTATCAGTTCGTAAACATATTATTGAACACCTAAAAAACAGAAAATAACTTTTCGCATTACTTGTCGCACTCATTACCACTTATGCACGACAAATGTGCATCTAGGCGCGTGCGTGTTAACTAAAATACGCTTCTAGATAATCACTGCTGTTTTTGGCATTGTAAATATGAGTTGGTTACTGTTAAGAACCACATCTAGTAATATTAAGCGTAAATAAAGAATGTTCACTGTTTCTAAATGCCAGCCGGAGATAGTAAATTCAAATTTGGACACTTAAACCAACTGAAAATAACTATTCTCGTCTGTTGTCGCTGGAAATAGTTGTTATGCATTGGATATGAGCTTTTCGAGTCCTGCGCGTTAATTAAAATATATTGTTTGTCAATCGCTACAGCTTGCGGCATTGTAAATAAGACTTTAATACCGTTAAAGTCATCTTCAGGTAATACTAAGCGTAACGGCAAGATATTAATGATTTAAAAATGCCGGTATCAGTTCGTAAACATATTATTGAACACCTAAAAAACAGAAAATAACTTTTCGCATTACTTGTCGCACGCATTACCACTTATGCACGACAAATGTGCATCTAGGCGCGTGCGTGTTAACTAAAATACGCTTCTAGATAATCACTGCTGTTTTTCGGCATTGTAAATATGAGTTGGTTACTGTTAAGAACTACATCTAGTAATATTAAGCGTAAATAAAAAATATTCACTGTTTCTAAATGCCAGCCGGAGATAGTAAATTCAAATTTGGACACTTAAACCAACTGAAAATAACTATTCTCGTCTGTTGTTGCTGGAAATAGTTGTTATGCATTGGATATGAGCTTTTAGAGTCCTGCGCGTTAATTAAAATATATTGTTTGTCAATCGCTACTGCTTGCAGCATTGTAAATAAGACTTTAATACCGTTAAAGTCATCTTCAGGTAATACTAAGCGTAACGGCAAGATATTAATGATTTAAAAATGCCGGTATCAGTTCGTAAACATATTATTGAACACCTAAAAAACAGAAAATAACTTTTCGCATTACTTGTCGCACGCATTACCACTTATGCACGACAAATGTGCATCTAGGCGCGTGCGTGTTAACTAAAATACGCTTCTAGATAATCACTGCTGTTTTTCGGCATTGTAAATATGAGTTGGTTACTGTTAAGAACTACATCTAGTAATATTAAGCGTAAATAAAAAATATTCACTGTTTCTAAATGCCAGCCGGAGATAGTAAATTCAAATTTGGACACTTAAACCAACTGAAAATAACTATTCTCGTCTGTTGTCGCTGGAAATAGTTGTTATGCATTGGATATGAGCTTTTCGAGTCCTGCGCGTTAATTAAAATACATTGTTTGTCAATCGCTACAGCTTGCGGCATTGTAAATAAGACTTTAATACCGTTAAAGTCATCTTCAGGTAATACTAAGCGTAACGGCAAGATATTAATGATTTAAAAATGCCGGTATCAGTTCGTAAACATATTATTGAACACCTAAAAAACAGAAAATAACTTTTCGCATTACTTGTCGCACGCATTACCACTTATGCACGACAAATGTGCATCTAGGCGCGTGCGTGTTAACTAAAATACGCTTCTAGATAATCACTGCTGTTTTTGGCATTGTAAATATGAGTTGGTTACTGTTAAGAACCACATCTAGTAATATTAAGCGTAAATAAAGAATGTTCACTGTTTCTAAATGCCAGCCGGAGATAGTAAATTCAAATTTGGACACTTAAACCAACTGAAAATAACTATTCTCGTCTGTTGTCGCTGGAAATAGTTGTTATGCATTGGATATGAGCTTTTCGAGTCCTGCGCGTTAATTAAAATATATTGTTTGTCAATCGCTACAGCTTGCGGCATTGTAAATAAGACTTTAATACCGTTAAAGTCATCTTCAGGTAATACTAAGCGTAACGGCAAGATATTAATGATTTAAAAATGCCGGTATCAGTTCGTAAACATATTATTGAACACCTAAAAAACAGAAAATAACTTTTCGCATTACTTGTCGCACGCATTACCACTTATGCACGACAAATGTGCATCTAGGCGCGTGCGTGTTAACTAAAATACGCTTCTAGATAATCACTGCTGTTTTTCGGCATTGTAAATATGAGTTGGTTACTGTTAAGAACTACATCTAGTAATATTAAGCGTAAATAAAAAATATTCACTGTTTCTAAATGCCAGCCGGAGATAGTAAATTCAAATTTGGACACTTAAACCAACTGAAAATAACTATTCTCGTCTGTTGTTGCTGGAAATAGTTGTTATGCATTGGATATGAGCTTTTAGAGTCCTGCGCGTTAATTAAAATATATTGTTTGTCAATCGCTACTGCTTGCAGCATTGTAAATAAGACTTTAATACCGTTAAAGTCATCTTCAGGTAATACTAAGCGTAACGGCAAGATATTAATGATTTAAAAATGCCGGTATCAGTTCGTAAACATATTATTGAACACCTAAAAAACAGAAAATAACTTTTCGCATTACTTGTCGCACGCATTACCACTTATGCACGACAAATGTGCATCTAGGCGCGTGCGTGTTAACTAAAATACGCTTCTAGATAATCACTGCTGTTTTTCGGCATTGTAAATATGAGTTGGTTACTGTTAAGAACTACATCTAGTAATATTAAGCGTAAATAAAAAATATTCACTGTTTCTAAATGCCAGCCGGAGATAGTAAATTCAAATTTGGACACTTAAACCAACTGAAAATAACTATTCTCGTCTGTTGTCGCTGGAAATAGTTGTTATGCATTGGATATGAGCTTTTCGAGTCCTGCGCGTTAATTAAAATACATTGTTTGTCAATCGCTACAGCTTGCGGCATTGTAAATAAGACTTTAATACCGTTAAAGTCATCTTCAGGTAATACTAAGCGTAACGGCAAGATATTAATGATTTAAAAATGCCGGTATCAGTTCGTAAACATATTATTGAACACCTAAAAAACAGAAAATAACTTTTCGCATTACTTGTCGCACGCATTACCACTTATGCACGACAAATGTGCATCTAGGCGCGTGCGTGTTAACTAAAATACGCTTCTAGATAATCACTGCTGTTTTTCGGCATTGTAAATATGAGTTGGTTACTGTTAAGAACTACATCTAGTAATATTAAGCGTAAATAAAGAATATTCACTGTTTCTAAATGCCAGCCGGAGATAGTAAATTCAAATTTGGACACTTAAACCAACTGAAAATAACTATTCTCGTCTGTTGTTGCTGGAAATAGTTGTTATGCATTGGATATGAGCTTTTAGAGTCCTGCGCGTTAATTAAAATATATTGTTTGTCAATCGCTACTGCTTGCGGCATTGTAAATAAGACTTTAATACCGTTAAAGTCATCTTCAGGTAATACTAAGCGTAACGGCAAGATATTAATGATTTAAAAATGCCGGTATCAGTTCGTAAACATATTATTGAACACCTAAAAAACAGAAAATAACTTTTCGCATTACTTGTCGCTCGCATTACCACTTATGCAAGACAAATGTTTATCTAGGCGCGTGCGTGTTAACTAAAATACGCTTCTAGATAATCACTGCTGTTTTTCGACATTGTAAATATGAGTTGGTTACTGTTAAGAACCACATCTAGTAATATTAAGCGTAAATAAAGAATGTTCACTGTTTCTAAATGCCAGTCGGAGATAGTAAATTCAAATTTGGACACTTAAACCAACTGAAAATAATTATTCTCGTCTGTTGTTGCTGGAAATAGTTGTTATGCATTGGATATGAGCTTTTAGAGTCCTGCGCGATAATTAAAATATATTGTTTGTCAATCGCTACTGCTTGCGGCATTGTAAATAAGACTTTAATACCGTTAAAGTCATCTTCAGGTAATACTAAGCGTAACGGCAAGATATTAATAATTTAAAAATGCCGGTATCAGTTCGTAAACATATTATTGAACACTTAAAAAACAGAAAATAACTTTTCGCATTACTTGTCGCACGCATTACCACTTATGCACGACAAATGTGCATCTAGGCGCGTGCGTGTTAACTAAAATACGCTTCTAGATAATCACTGCTGTTTTTCGGAATTGTAAATATGAGTTGGTTACTGTTAAGAACCACATCTAGTAATATTAAGCGTAAATAAAGAATATTCACTGTTTCTAAATGCCAGCCGGAGATAGTAAATTCAAATTTGGACACTTAAACCAACTGAAAATAACTATTCTCGTCTGTTGTTGCTGGAAATAGTTGTTATGCATTGGATATGAGCTTTTAGAGTCCTGCGCGTTAATTAAAATATATTGTTTGTCAATCGCTACTGCTTGCGGCATTGTAAATAAGACTTTAATACCGTTAAAGTCATCTTCAGGTAATACTAAGCGTAACGGCAAGATATTAATGATTTAAAAATGCCGGTATCAGTTCGTAAACATATTATTGAACACCTAAAAAACAGAAAATAACTTTTCGCATTACTTGTCGTACGCATTACCACTTATGCACGACAAATGTGCATCTAGGCGCGTGCGTGTTAACTAAAATACGCTTCTAGATAATCACTGCTGTTTTTCGGCATTGTAAATATGAGTTGGTTACTGTTAAGAACCACATCTAGTAATATTAAGCGTAAATAAAGAATATTCGCTGCTTCTAAATGCCAGCCGGAGATAGTAAATTCAAATTTGGACACTTAAACCAACTGAAAATAACTAATTTCGTCTGTTGTTGCTGGAAATAGTTGTTATGCATTGGATATGAGCTTTTAGTGTCCTGCGCGTTAATTAAAATATATTGTTTGTCAATCGCTACTGCTTGCGGCATTGTAAATAACACTTTAATACCGTTAAAGTCATCTTCAGGTAAGCGTAACGGCAAGATAGTAATGATTTAAAAATGATGGTATTAGTTCGTAAACATATTATTGAACACCTAAAAAACAGAAAATAACTTTTCGCATTACTTGTCCTACGCATTACCACTTATGCACGACAAATGTGCATCTAGGCGCGTGCGTGTTAACTAAAATACGCTTCTAGATAATCACTGCTGTTTTTCGCCATTGTAAATTTGAGTTGGTTACTGTTAAGAACCACATCTAGTAATATTAAGCGTAAATAAAGAATATTCACTGTTTCTAAATGCCAGCCGGAGATAGTAAATTCAAATTTGGACACTTAAACCAACTAAAAATAACTATTCTCGTCTGTTGTCGCTGGAAATAGTTGTTATGCATTGGACATGAGCTTTTCGAGTCCTGCGCGTTAATTAAAATATATTGTTTGTCAATCGCTACTGCTTGCGGCATTGTAAATAAGACTTTAATACCGTTAAAGTCATCTTCAGGTAATACTAAGCGTAACGGCAAGATAGTAATGATTTAAAAATGATGGTATTAGTTCGTAAACATATTATTGAACACCTAAAAAACAGAAAATAACTTTTCGCATCACTTGTCGCACGCATTACCACTTATGCACGACAAATGTGCATCTAGGCGCGTGCGTGTTAACTAAAATACGCTACTAGATAATCACTGCTGTTTTTCGGCATTGTAAATATGAGTTGGTTACTGTTAAGAACCACATCTAGTAATATTAAGCGTAAAGAAAGAATATTCACTGTTTCTAAATGCCAGCCGGAGATAGTAAATTCAAATTTGGACACTTAAACCAACTGAAAATAACTATTCTCGTCTGTTTTCGCTGGAAATAGTTGTTATGCATTGGATATGAGCTTTTCGAGTCCTGCGCGTTAATTAAAATATATTGTTTGTCAATCGCTACTGCTTGCGGCATTGTAAATAAGACTTTAATACCGTTAAAGTCATCTTCAGGTAATACTAAGCGTAACGGCAAGATATTAATGATTTAAAAATGCCGGTATCAATTCGTAAACATATTATTGAACACTTAAAAATCAGAAAATAACTTTTCGCATTACTTGTCGCACGCATTACCACTTATGCACGACAAATGTGCATCTAGGCGCGTGCGTGTTAACTAAAATACGCTTCTAGATAATCACTGCTGTTTTTCGGCATTGTAAATATGAGTTGGTTACTGTTAAGAACTACATCTAGTAATATTAAGCGTAAATAAAAAATATTCACTGTTTCTAAATGCCAGCCGGAGATAGTAAATTCAAATTTGGACACTTAAACCAACTGAAAATAATTATTCTCGTCTGTTGTTGCTGAAAATAGTTATTATGCATTGGATATGAGCTTTTAGAGTCCTGCGCGTTAATTAAAATATATTGTTTGTCAATCGCTACTGCTTGCGGCATTGTAAATAAGACTTTAATACCGTTAAAGTCATCTTCAGGTAATACTAAGCGTAACGGCAAGATATTAATGATTTAAAAATGCCGGTATCAGTTCGTAAACATATTATTGAACACTTAAAAATCAGAAAATAACTTTTCGCATTACTTGTCGCACGCATTACCACTTATGCACGACAAATGTGCATCTAGGCGCGTGCGTGTTAACTAAAATACGCTTCTAGATAATCACTGCTGTTTTTCGGCATTGTAAATATGAGTTGATTACTGTTAAGAACCACATCTAGTAATATTAAGCGTAAATAAAGAATGTTCACTGTTTCTAAATGCCAGCCGGAGATAGTAAATTCAAATTTGGACACTTAAACCAACTGAAAATAACTATTCTCGTCTGTTGTTGCTGGAAATAGTTGTTATGCATTGGATATGAGCTTTTAGAGTCCTGCGCGTTAATTAAAATATATTGTTTGTCAATCGTTACTGCTTGCGGCATTGTAAATAAGACTTTAATACCGTTAAAGTCATCTTCATTTAATTCTAAAATCAATGAAATAGCCGAATATATAGTGGTTAGGGCTCGTAGTAATATTAAGTGTAAATAAAGAATATTCACTGTTTTTAAATGCCAGCCGGAGATAGTAAATTCAAATTTGGACACTTAACCCAACTGAAAATAACTATTCTCGTCTGTTGTCGCCGGAAATAGTTGTTATGCATTCGATATGAGCTTTTAGAGTCCTGCGCGTTAATTAAAATATATTGTTTGTCAATCGCTTGCGGCATTGTAAATACGACTTTAATACCGTTAAAGTCATCTTCAGGTAATACTAAGCGTAACGGCAAGATATTAATGATTTAAAAATGCCGATATCAGTTCGTAAACATATTATTGAACACTTAAAAAACAGAAAATAACTTTTCGCCTTACTTGTCGCACGCATTACCACTTATGCACGACAAATGTGCATCTAGGCGCGTACGTGTTAACTAAAATACGCTTCTAGATAATCACTGCTGTTTTTCGGCATTGTAAATATGAGTTGGTTACTGTTAAGAACCACATCTAGCAATATTAAGCGTAAATAAAGAATATTCACTGTTTCTAAATGCCAGCCGGAGATAGTAAATTCAAATTTGGACACTTAAACCAACTGAAAATAACTATTCTCGTCTGTTGTTGCTGGAAATAGTTGTTATGCATTGGATATGAGCTTTTAGAGTCCTGCGCGTTAATTAAAATATATTGTTTGTCAATCGCTACTGCTTGCGGTATTGTAAATAATACTTTAATACCGTTAAAGTCATCTTCAGGTAATACTAAGCGTAACGGCAAGATATTAATGATTTAAAAATGCCGATATCAGTTCGTAAACATATTATTGAACACCTAAAAAACAGAAAATAACTTTTCGCATTACTTGTCGCACGCATTACCACTTATGCACGACAAATGTGCATCTAGGCGCGTGCGTGTTAACTAAAATACGCTTCTAGATAATCACTGCTGTTTTTCGGCATTGTAAATATGAGTTGGTTACTGTTAAGAACCACATCTAGCAATATTAAGCGTAAATAAAGAATATTCACTATTTCTAAATGCCTTCCGGAGATAGTAAATTCAAATTTGGACACTTAAACTAACTGAAAATAACTGTTCTGGTTTGTTGTCGCTGGAAATAGTTGTTATGCATTGGATATGAGCTTTTAGAGTCCTGCGCGTTAATTAAAATATATTGTTTGTCAATCGCTACTGCTTGCGGCATTGTAAATAAGACTTTAATACCGTTAAAGTCATCTTCAGGTAATACTAAGCGTAACGGCAAGATATTAATGATTTAAAAATGCCGATATCAGTTCGTAAACATATTATTGAACACCTAAAAAACAGAAAATAACTTTTCGCCTTACTTGTCGCACGCATTACCACTTATGCACGACAAATGTGCATCTAGGCGCGTGCGTGTTAACTAAAATACGCTTCTAGATAATCACTGCTGTTTTTCGCCATTGTAAATATGAGTTGGTTACTGTTAAGAACCACATCTAGCAATATTAAGCGTAAATAAAGAATATTCACTATTTCTAAATGCCAGCCGGAGATAGTAAATTCAAATTTGGACACTTAAACCAACTGAAAATAACTATTCTCGTCTGTTGTTGCTGGAAATAGTTGTTATGCATTGGATATGAGCTTTTAGAGTCCTGCGCGTTAACTAAAATATATTGTTTGTCAATCGCTACTGCTTGCGGCATTGTAAATAAGACTTTAATACCGTTAAAGTCATCTTCAGGTAATACTAAGCGTAACGGCAAGATATTAATGATTTAAAAATGCCGATATCAGTTCGTAAACATATTATTGAACACCTAAAAACAGAAAATAACTTTTCGCATTACTTGTCGCACGCATTACCACTTATGCACGACAAATGTGCATCTAGGCGCGTGCGTGTTAACTAAAATACGCTTCTAGATAATCACTGCTGTTTTTCGGCATTGTAAATATGAGTTGGTTACTGTTAAGAACTACATCTAGTAATATTAAGCGTAAATAAAGAATATTCACTGTTTCTAAATGCCAGCCGGAGATAGTAAATTCAAATTTGGACACTTCAACCAACTGAAAATAACTATTCTCGTCTGTTGTTGCTGGAAATAGTTGTTATGCATTGGATATGAGCTTTTAGAGTCCTGCGCGTTAATTAAAATATATTGTTTGTCAATCGCTACTGCTTGCGGCATTGTAAATAAGACTTTAATACCGTTAAAGTCATCTTCAGGTAATACTAAGCGTAACGGCAAGATATTAATGATTTAAAAATGCCGGTATCAGTTCGTAAACATATTATTGAACACCTAAAAAACAGAAAATAACTTTTCGCATTACTTGTCGCTCGCATTACCACTTATGCACGACAAATGTGCATCTAGGCGCGTGCGTGTTAACTAAAATACGCTTCTAGATAATCACTGCTGTTTTTCGGCATTGTAAATATGAGTTGGTTACTGTTAAGAACCACATCTAGTAATATTAAGCGTAAATAAAGAATGTTCACTGTTTCTAAATGCCAGCCGGAGATAGTAAATTCAAATTTGGACACTTAAACCAACTGAAAATAATTATTCTCGTCTGTTGTTGCTGGAAATAGTTGTTATGCATTGGATATGAGCTTTTAGAGTCCTGCGCGTTAATTAAAATATATTGTTTGTCAATCGCTACTGCTTGCGGCATTGTAAATAAGACTTTAATACCGTTAAAGTCATCTTCAGGTAATACTAAGCGTAACGGCAAGATATTAATAATTTAAAAATGCCGGTATCAGTTCGTAAACATATTATTGAACACCTAAAAAACAGAAAATAACTTTTCGCATTACTTGTCGCACGCATTAACACTTATGCACCACAAATGTGCATCTAGGCGCGTGCGTGTTAACTAAAATACGCTTCTAGATAATCACTGCTGTTTTTCGGCATTGTAAATATGAGTTGGTTACTGTTAAGAACCACATCTAGTAATATTAAGCGTAAATAAAGAATATTCACTGTTTCTAAATGCCAGCCGGAGATAGTAAATTCAAATTTGGACACTTAAACCAACTAAAAATAACTAAAGGGTATCTCATAAATCGGGTTCCTAATTTGTAATTTGAATATATTGCCAAATGTGCAATGTTAACATGTGTTTATTTATATAAAACAATAGCTACTAGATCAAAGTGTGCTTATGTCAACTTGAATATTTAGTTAGTTTTGTTTTATCAAGATGACAGAAAAGTCAAACGAAATACTCGCAATTAGAATTTGCCATTATTATGAAAGTATTTCTGGTGGTGATGTTAAAAAAACTGTTAGTCATTTTAAAGAAGAAGGAATATGGCCGCAAACTGTTCGACGAATTATAAGAAGGTTAAAAGATCGTGGAACAATAAAATACCGAAAACATACGGGACGACCAGTGTCTTCATCGACTCCGCAAAATATTACCAAGGTAAAAAGGATTTATGATAAAAATTGTGAAGTTTCCATTAGCAATGTAGCTAAATTAACAAATATCCCTCGATCAACTGTTGGAAAAATAAAAGTAAATAAATTAAAGTTAAAGTCGTACAGAAAAGAAAATGCGCCGCGTTATACGGAAAGTCAGGCCAGTCGAGCCAAAATCAATTGCCGTAAACTTGCAGAGAAAACTCTAACGAGAGCAAGTGGTAAAATTCTTATTCTGGATGATGAGACGTATGTGCCTTTGGACCCAAACGATGTTCCAGGTTTAAAATTTTATTCTTCTACCAGTAAAAATAATGTTAATTCGGAAAATAGATACAAAGGAAAAACCAAATTTTTTAAAAAATATTTAGTGTGGCAAGCACTAGATGAAAATGGGCTCCTTTCAAAAGCTTATATAAAAAATGGAACTATGAATGCCGAAATGTATGTGAATGAATGCCTCAAGAAAATTCTTATTCCTTTTATTGATAAAAATTATAAAAGAGATCAAATTTTATTTTGGCCGGATATGGCAGCCATTCATTACTCAAGTATTGTAACAGATTATTTACAAAGGGAAGGTATTCAGTACGTGTCAAGGGAAGACAATGCCCCGAATGTACCACAAGTTCGACCAATTGAGCGATTCTGGGCGTTGTGCAAGAAAGAATATTCCAAACGACCAGATAAGGCCAAAAATTTAACTTCCTTCAAAAGAATTTGGAAAAATATAAGCAGTAAAGTTTCCGAAAGCAGTAGCAGAAATTTAATGAAGAACATCAGAAAGAATATCAGGTTAATAGGCAGACAATCGGTTTTTGCACCGCTAAACAGTTGATATTAGTAATTCATAAGTTGTAATGATGTAATTTAAAATAAAACTTAATTTTGTGTTTACAGTTTCTTTTTAATTATAATATTGCGGAAAGGAACCCGATTTATGAGATACCCTTTATTCTCGTCTGTTGTCGCTGGAAATAGTTGTTATGCATTGGACATGAGCTTTTCGAGTCCTGCGCGTTAATTAAAATATATTGTTTGTCAATCGCTACTGCTTGCGGCATTGTAAATAACACTTTAATACCGTTAAAGTCATCTTCAGGTAAGCGTAACGGCAAGATAGTAATGATTTAAAAATGATGGTATTAGTTCGTAAACATATTATTGAACACCTAAAAAACAGAAAATAACTTTTCGCATTACTTGTCCTACGCATTACCACTTATGCACGACAAATGTGCATCTAGGCGCGTGCGTGTTAACTAAAATACGCTTCTAGATAATCACTGCTGTTTTTCGCCATTGTAAATATGAGTTGGTTACTGTTAAGAACCACATCTAGTAATATTAAGCGTAAATAAAGAATATTCACTGTTTCTAAATGCCAGCCGGAGATAGTAAATTCAAATTTGGACACTTAAACCAACTAAAAATAACTATTCTCGTCTGTTGTCGCTGGAAATAGTTGTTATGCATTGGACATGAGCTTTTCGAGTCCTGCGCGTTAATTAAAATATATTGTTTGTCAATCGCTACTGCTTGCGGCATTGTAAATAAGACTTTAATACCGTTAAAGTCATCTTCAGGTAATACTAAGCGTAACGGCAAGATAGTAATGATTTAAAAATGATGGTATTAGTTCGTAAACATATTATTGAACACCTAAAAAACAGAAAATAACTTTTCGCATCACTTGTCGCACGCATTACCACTTATGCACGACAAATGTGCATCTAGGCGCGTGCGTGTTAACTAAAATACGCTTCTAGATAATCACTGCTCTTTTTCGGCATTGTAAATATGAGTTGGTTACTGTTAAGAACCACATCTAGTAATATTAAGCGTAAATAAAGAATATTCACTGTTTCTAAATGCCAGCCGGAGATAGTAAATTCAAATTTGGACACTTAAACCAACTGAAAATAACTATTCTCGTCTGTTGTCGCTGGAAATAGTTGTTATGCATTGGATATGAGCTTTTCGAGTCCTGCGCGTAAATTAAAATATATTGTTTGTCAATCGCTACTGCTTGCGGCATTATAAATAAGACTTTAATACCGTTAAAGTCATCTTCAGGTAATACTAAGCGTAACGGCAAGATATTAATGATTTAAAAATGCCGGTATCAGTTCGTAAACATATTATTGAACACCTAAAAAACAGAAAATAACTTTTCGCATTACTTGTCGCACTCATTACCACTTATGCACGACAAATGTGCATCTAGGCGCGTGCGTGTTAACTAAAATACGCTTCTAGATAATCACTGCTGTTTTTGGCATTGTAAATATGAGTTGGTTACTGTTAAGAACCACATCTAGTAATATTAAGCGTAAATAAAGAATGTTCACTGTTTCTAAATGCCAGCCGGAGATAGTAAATTCAAATTTGGACACTTAAACCAACTGAAAATAACTATTCTCGTCTGTTGTTGCTGGAAATAGTTGTTATGCATTTGATATGAGCTTTTCGAGTCCTGCGCGTTAATTAAAATATATTGTTTGTCAATCGCTACAGCTTGCGGCATTGTAAATAAGACTTTAATACCGTTAAAGTCATCTTCAGGTAATACTAAGCGTAACGGCAAGATACTAATGATTTAAAAATGCCGGTATCAGTTCGTAAACATATTATTGAACACCTAAAAAACAGAAAATAACTTTTCGCATTACTTGTCGCACGCATTACCACTTATGCACGACAAATGTGCATCTAGGCGCGTGCGTGTTAACTAAAATACGCTTCTAGATAATCACTGCTGTTTTTCGGCATTGTAAATATGAGTTGGTTACTGTTAAGAACTACATCTAGTAATATTAAGCGTAAATAAAAAATATTCACTGTTTCTAAATGCCAGCCGGAGATAGTAAATTCAAATTTGGACACTTAAACCAACTGAAAATAACTATTCTCGTCTGTTGTTGCTGGAAATAGTTGTTATGCATTGGATATGAGCTTTTAGAGTCCTGCGCGTTAATTAAAATATATTGTTTGTCAATCGCTACTGCTTGCAGCATTGTAAATAAGACTTTAATACCGTTAAAGTCATCTTCAGGTAATACTAAGCGTAACGGCAAGATATTAATGATTTAAAAATGCCGGTATCAGTTCGTAAACATATTATTGAACACCTAAAAAACAGAAAATAACTTTTCGCATTACTTGTCGCACGCATTACCACTTATGCACGACAAATGTGCATCTAGGCGCGTGCGTGTTAACTAAAATACGCTTCTAGATAATCACTGCTGTTTTTCGGCATTGTAAATATGAGTTGGTTACTGTTAAGAACTACATCTAGTAATATTAAGCGTAAATAAAAAATATTCACTGTTTCTAAATGCCAGCCGGAGATAGTAAATTCAAATTTGGACACTTAAACCAACTGAAAATAACTATTCTCGTCTGTTGTTGCTGGAAATAGTTGTTATGCATTGGATATGAGCTTTTAGAGTCCTGCGCGTTAATTAAAATATATTGTTTGTCAATCGCTACTGCTGGCGGCATTGTAAATAAGACTTTAATACCGTTAAAGTCATCTTCAGGTAATACTAAGCGTAACGGCAAGATATTAATGATTTAAAAATGTCGGTATCAGTTCGTAAACATATTATTGAACACCTAAAAAACAGAAAATAACTTTTCGCATTACTTGTCGCTCGCATTACCACTTATGCACGACAAATGTGCATCTAGGCGCGTGCGTGTTAACTAAAATACGCTTCTAGATAATCACTGCTGTTTTTCGGCATTGTAAATATGAGTTGGTTACTGTTAAGAACCACATCTAGTAATATTAAGCGTAAATAAAGAATGTTCACTGTTTCTAAATGCCAGCCGGAGATAGTAAATTCAAATTTGGACACTTAAACCAACTGAAAATAACTATTCTCGTCTGTTGTCGCTGGAAATAGTTGTTATGCATTGGATATGAGCTTTTCGAGTCCTGCGCGTTAATTAAAATATATTGTTTGTCAATCGCTACAGCTTGCGGCATTGTAAATAAGACTTTAATACCGTTAAAGTCATCTTCAGGTAATACTAAGCGTAACGGCAAGATATTAATGATTTAAAAATGCCGGTATCAGTTCGTAAACATATTATTGAACACCTAAAAAACAGAAAATAACTTTTCGCATTACTTGTCGCACGCATTACCACTTATGCACGACAAATGTGCATCTAGGCGCGTGCGTGTTAACTAAAATACGCTTCTAGATAATCACTGCTGTTTTTCGGCATTGTAAATATGAGTTGGTTACTGTTAAGAACTACATCTAGTAATATTAAGCGTAAATAAAGAATATTCACTGTTTCTAAATGCCAGCCGGAGATAGTAAATTCAAATTTGGACACTTAAACCAACTGAAAATAACTATTCTCGTCTGTTGTTGCTGGAAATAGTTGTTATGCATTGGATATGAGCTTTTAGAGTCCTGCGCGTTAATTAAAATATATTGTTTGTCAATCGCTACTGCTTGCGGCATTGTAAATAAGACTTTAATACCGTTAAAGTCATCTTCAGGTAATACTAAGCGTAACGGCAAGATATTAATGATTTAAAAATGCCGGTATCAGTTCGTAAACATATTATTGAACACCTAAAAAACAGAAAATAACTTTTCGCATTACTTGTCGCTCGCATTACCACTTATGCAAGACAAATGTTCATCTAGGCGCGTGCGTGTTAACTAAAATACGCTTCTAGATAATCACTGCTGTTTTTCGGCATTGTAAATATGAGTTGGTTACTGTTAAGAACCACATCTAGTAATATTAAGCGTAAATAAAGAATGTTCACTGTTTCTAAATGCCAGCCGGAGATAGTAAATTCAAATTTGGACACTTAAACCAACTGAAAATAATTATTCTCGTCTGTTGTTGCTGGAAATAGTTGTTATGCATTGGATATGAGCTTTTAGAGTCCTGCGCGTTAATTAAAATATATTGTTTGTCAATCGCTACTGCTTGCGGCATTGTAAATAAGACTTTAATACCGTTAAAGTCATCTTCAGGTAATACTAAGCGTAACGGCAAGATATTAATAATTTAAAAATGCCGGTATCAGTTCGTAAACATATTATTGAACACTTAAAAAACAGAAAATAACTTTTCGCATTACTTGTCGCACGCATTACCACTTATGCACGACAAATGTGCATCTAGGCGCGTGCGTGTTAACTAAAATACGCTTCTAGATAATCACTGCTGTTTTTCGGAATTGTAAATATGAGTTGGTTACTGTTAAGAACCACATCTAGTAATATTAAGCGTAAATAAAGAATATTCACTGTTTCTAAATGCCAGCCGGAGATAGTAAATTCAAATTTGGACACTTAAACCAACTGAAAATAACTATTCTCGTCTGTTGTTGCTGGAAATAGTTGTTATGCATTGGATATGAGCTTTTAGAGTCCTGCGCGTTAATTAAAATATATTGTTTCTCAATCGCTACTGCTTGCGGCATTGTAAATAAGACTTTAATACCGTTAAAGTCATCTTCAGGTAATACTAAGCGTAACGGCAAGATATTAATGATTTAAAAATGCCGGTATCAGTTCGTAAACATATTATTGAACACCTAAAAAACAGAAAATAACTTTTCGAATTACTTGTCGCACGCATTACCACTTATGCACGACAAATGTGCATCTAGGCGCGTGCGTGTTAACTAAAATACGCTTCTAGATAATCACTGCTGTTTTTCGGCATTGTAAATATGAGTTGGTTACTGTTAAGAACCACATCTAGTAATATTAAGCGTAAATAAAGAATATTCGCTGCTTCTAAATGCCAGCCGGAGATAGTAAATTCAAATTTGGACACTTAAACCAACTGAAAATAACTATTTTCGTCTGTTGTTGCTGGAAATAGTTGTTATGCATTGGATATGAGCTTTTAGTGTCCTGCGCGTTAATTAAAATATATTGTTTGTCAATCGCTACTGCTTGCGGCATTGTAAATAACACTTTAATACCGTTAAAGTCATCTTCAGGTAAGCGTAACGGCAAGATAGTAATGATTTAAAAATGATGGTATTAGTTCGTAAACATATTATTGAACACCTAAAAAACAGAAAATAACTTTTCGCATTACTTGTCCTACGCATTACCACTTATGCACGACAAATGTGCATCTAGGCGCGTGCGTGTTAACTAAAATACGCTTCTAGATAATCACTGCTGTTTTTCGCCATTGTAAATATGAGTTGGTTACTGTTAAGAACCACATCTAGTAATATTAAGCGTAAATAAAGAATATTCACTGTTTCTAAATGCCAGCCGGAGATAGTAAATTCAAATTTGGACACTTAAACCAACTAAAAATAACTATTTTCGTCTGTTGTTGCTGGAAATAGTTGTTATGCATTGGACATGAGCTTTTCGAGTCCTGCGCGTTAATTAAAATATATTGTTTGTCAATCGCTACTGCTTGCGGCATTGTAAATAAGACTTTAATACCGTTAAAGTCATCTTCAGGTAATACTAAGCGTAACGGCAAGATAGTAATGATTTAAAAATGATGGTATTAGTTCGTAAACATATTATTGAACACCTAAAAAACAGAAAATAACTTTTCGCATCACTTGTCGCACGCATTACCACTTATGCACGACAAATGTGCATCTAGGCGCGTGCGTGTTAACTAAAATACGCTACTAGATAATCACTGCTGTTTTTCGGCATTGTAAATATGAGTTGGTTACTGTTAAGAACCACATCTAGTAATATTAAGCGTAAAGAAAGAATATTCACTGTTTCTAAATGCCAGCCGGAGATAGTAAATTCAAATTTGGACACTTAAACCAACTGAAAATAACTATTCTCGTCTGTTGTCGCTGGAAATAGTTGTTATGCATTGGATATGAGCTTTTCGAGTCCTGCGCGTTAATTAAAATATATTGTTTGTCAATCGCTACTGCTTGCGGCATTGTAAATAAGACTTTAATACCGTTAAAGTCATCTTCAGGTAATACTAAGCGTAACGGCAAGATATTAATGATTTAAAAATGCCGGTATCAGT
Organism: Agriotes lineatus; assembly: GCA_940337035.1. Taxonomy (NCBI): domain Eukaryota; kingdom Metazoa; phylum Arthropoda; class Insecta; order Coleoptera; family Elateridae; genus Agriotes; species Agriotes lineatus. The sequence goes on along the minus strand of CALNHX010002059.1, from coordinate 173,599 downwards.
TCGTAAACATATTATTGAACACCTAAAAAACAGAAAATAACTTTTCGCATTACTTGTCGCACTCATTACCACTTATGCACGACAAATGTGCATCTAGGCGCGTGCGTGTTAACTAAAATACGCTTCTAGATAATCACTGCTGTTTTTGGCATTGTAAATATGAGTTGGTTACTGTTAAGAACCACATCTAGTAATATTAAGCGTAAATAAAGAATGTTCACTGTTTCTAAATGCCAGCCGGAGATAGTAAATTCAAATTTGGACACTTAAACCAACTGAAAATAACTATTCTCGTCTGTTGTTGCTGGAAATAGTTGTTATGCATTTGATATGAGCTTTTCGAGTCCTGCGCGTTAATTAAAATATATTGTTTGTCAATCGCTACAGCTTGCGGCATTGTAAATAAGACTTTAATACCGTTAAAGTCATCTTCAGGTAATACTAAGCGTAACGGCAAGATACTAATGATTTAAAAATGCCGGTATCAGTTCGTAAACATATTATTGAACACCTAAAAAACAGAAAATAACTTTTCGCATTACTTGTCGCACGCATTACCACTTATGCACGACAAATGTGCATCTAGGCGCGTGCGTGTTAACTAAAATACGCTTCTAGATAATCACTGCTGTTTTTCGGCATTGTAAATATGAGTTGGTTACTGTTAAGAACTACATCTAGTAATATTAAGCGTAAATAAAAAATATTCACTGTTTCTAAATGCCAGCCGGAGATAGTAAATTCAAATTTGGACACTTAAACCAACTGAAAATAACTATTCTCGTCTGTTGTTGCTGGAAATAGTTGTTATGCATTGGATATGAGCTTTTAGAGTCCTGCGCGTTAATTAAAATATATTGTTTGTCAATCGCTACTGCTTGCAGCATTGTAAATAAGACTTTAATACCGTTAAAGTCATCTTCAGGTAATACTAAGCGTAACGGCAAGATATTAATGATTTAAAAATGCCGGTATCAGTTCGTAAACATATTATTGAACACCTAAAAAACAGAAAATAACTTTTCGCATTACTTGTCGCACGCATTACCACTTATGCACGACAAATGTGCATCTAGGCGCGTGCGTGTTAACTAAAATACGCTTCTAGATAATCACTGCTGTTTTTCGGCATTGTAAATATGAGTTGGTTACTGTTAAGAACTACATCTAGTAATATTAAGCGTAAATAAAAAATATTCACTGTTTCTAAATGCCAGCCGGAGATAGTAAATTCAAATTTGGACACTTAAACCAACTGAAAATAACTATTCTCGTCTGTTGTTGCTGGAAATAGTTGTTATGCATTGGATATGAGCTTTTAGAGTCCTGCGCGTTAATTAAAATATATTGTTTGTCAATCGCTACTGCTTGCGGCATTGTAAATAAGACTTTAATACCGTTAAAGTCATCTTCAGGTAATACTAAGCGTAACGGCAAGATATTAATGATTTAAAAATGTCGGTATCAGTTCGTAAACATATTATTGAACACCTAAAAAACAGAAAATAACTTTTCGCATTACTTGTCGCTCGCATTACCACTTATGCACGACAAATGTGCATCTAGGCGCGTGCGTGTTAACTAAAATACGCTTCTAGATAATCACTGCTGTTTTTCGGCATTGTAAATATGAGTTGGTTACTGTTAAGAACCACATCTAGTAATATTAAGCGTAAATAAAGAATGTTCACTGTTTCTAAATGCCAGCCGGAGATAGTAAATTCAAATTTGGACACTTAAACCAACTGAAAATAACTATTCTCGTCTGTTGTCGCTGGAAATAGTTGTTATGCATTGGATATGAGCTTTTCGAGTCCTGCGCGTTAATTAAAATATATTGTTTGTCAATCGCTACAGCTTGCGGCATTGTAAATAAGACTTTAATACCGTTAAAGTCATCTTCAGGTAATACTAAGCGTAACGGCAAGATATTAATGATTTAAAAATGCCGGTATCAGTTCGTAAACATATTATTGAACACCTAAAAAACAGAAAATAACTTTTCGCATTACTTGTCGCACGCATTACCACTTATGCACGACAAATGTGCATCTAGGCGCGTGCGTGTTAACTAAAATACGCTTCTAGATAATCACTGCTGTTTTTCGGCATTGTAAATATGAGTTGGTTACTGTTAAGAACTACATCTAGTAATATTAAGCGTAAATAAAGAATATTCACTGTTTCTAAATGCCAGCCGGAGATAGTAAATTCAAATTTGGACACTTAAACCAACTGAAAATAACTATTCTCGTCTGTTGTTGCTGGAAATAGTTGTTATGCATTGGATATGAGCTTTTAGAGTCCTGCGCGTTAATTAAAATATATTGTTTGTCAATCGCTACTGCTTGCGGCATTGTAAATAAGACTTTAATACCGTTAAAGTCATCTTCAGGTAATACTAAGCGTAACGGCAAGATATTAATGATTTAAAAATGCCGGTATCAGTTCGTAAACATATTATTGAACACCTAAAAAACAGAAAATAACTTTTCGCATTACTTGTCGCTCGCATTACCACTTATGCAAGACAAATGTTCATCTAGGCGCGTGCGTGTTAACTAAAATACGCTTCTAGATAATCACTGCTGTTTTTCGGCATTGTAAATATGAGTTGGTTACTGTTAAGAACCACATCTAGTAATATTAAGCGTAAATAAAGAATGTTCACTGTTTCTAAATGCCAGCCGGAGATAGTAAATTCAAATTTGGACACTTAAACTAACTGAAAATAATTATTCTCGTCTGTTGTTGCTGGAAATAGTTGTTATGCATTGGATATGAGCTTTTAGAGTCCTGCGCGTTAATTAAAATATATTGTTTGTCAATCGCTACTGCTTGCGGCATTGTAAATAAGACTTTAATACCGTTAAAGTCATCTTCAGGTAATACTAAGCGTAACGGCAAGATATTAATAATTTAAAAATGCCGGTATCAGTTCGTAAACATATTATTGAACACTTAAAAAACAGAAAATAACTTTTCGCATTACTTGTCGCACGCATTACCACTTATGCACGACAAATGTGCATCTAGGCGCGTGCGTGTTAACTAAAATACGCTTCTAGATAATCACTGCTGTTTTTCGGAATTGTAAATATGAGTTGGTTACTGTTAAGAACCACATCTAGTAATATTAAGCGTAAATAAAGAATATTCACTGTTTCTAAATGCCAGCCGGAGATAGTAAATTCAAATTTGGACACTTAAACCAACTGAAAATAACTATTCTCGTCTGTTGTTGCTGGAAATAGTTGTTATGCATTGGATATGAGCTTTTAGAGTCCTGCGCGTTAATTAAAATATATTGTTTCTCAATCGCTACTGCTTGCGGCATTGTAAATAAGACTTTAATACCGTTAAAGTCATCTTCAGGTAATACTAAGCGTAACGGCAAGATATTAATGATTTAAAAATGCCGGTATCAGTTCGTAAACATATTATTGAACACCTAAAAAACAGAAAATAACTTTTCGAATTACTTGTCGCACGCATTACCACTTATGCACGACAAATGTGCATCTAGGCGCGTGCGTGTTAACTAAAATACGCTTCTAGATAATCACTGCTGTTTTTCGGCATTGTAAATATGAGTTGGTTACTGTTAAGAACCACATCTAGTAATATTAAGCGTAAATAAAGAATATTCGCTGCTTCTAAATGCCAGCCGGAGATAGTAAATTCAAATTTGGACACTTAAACCAACTGAAAATAACTATTTTCGTCTGTTGTTGCTGGAAATAGTTGTTATGCATTGGATATGAGCTTTTAGTGTCCTGCGCGTTAATTAAAATATATTGTTTGTCAATCGCTACTGCTTGCGGCATTGTAAATAACACTTTAATACCGTTAAAGTCATCTTCAGGTAAGCGTAACGGCAAGATAGTAATGATTTAAAAATGATGGTATTAGTTCGTAAACATATTATTGAACACCTAAAAAACAGAAAATAACTTTTCGCATTACTTGTCCTACGCATTACCACTTATGCACGACAAATGTGCATCTAGGCGCGTGCGTGTTAACTAAAATACGCTTCTAGATAATCACTGCTGTTTTTCGGCATTGTAAATATGAGTTGGTTACTGTTAAGAACCACATCTAGTAATATTAAGCGTAAATAAAGAATATTCACTGTTTCTAAATGCCAGCCGGAGATAGTAAATTCAAATTTGGACACTTAAACCAACTAAAAATAACTATTCTCGTCTGTTGTCGCTGGAAATAGTTGTTATGCATTGGACATGAGCTTTTCGAGTCCTGCGCGTTAATTAAAATATATTGTTTGTCAATCGCTACTGCTTGCGGCATTGTAAATAAGACTTTAATACCGTTAAAGTCATCTTCAGGTAATACTAAGCGTAACGGCAAGATAGTAATGATTTAAAAATGATGGTATTAGTTCGTAAACATATTATTGAACACCTAAAAAACAGAAAATAACTTTTCGCATCACTTGTCGCACGCATTACCACTTATGCACGACAAATGTGCATCTAGGCGCGTGCGTGTTAACTAAAATACGCTACTAGATAATCACTGCTGTTTTTCGGCATTGTAAATATGAGTTGGTTACTGTTAAGAACCACATCTAGTAATATTAAGCGTAAAGAAAGAATATTCACTGTTTCTAAATGCCAGCCGGAGATAGTAAATTCAAATTTGGACACTTAAACCAACTGAAAATAACTATTCTCGTCTGTTGTCGCTGGAAATAGTTGTTATGCATTGGATATGAGCTTTTCGAGTCCTGCGCGTTAATTAAAATATATTGTTTGTCAATCGCTACTGCTTGCGGCATTGTAAATAAGACTTTAATACCGTTAAAGTCATCTTCAGGTAATACTAAGCGTAACGGCAAGATATTAATGATTTAAAAATGCCGGTATCAGTTCGTAAACATATTATTGAACACTTAAAAATCAGAAAATAACTTTTCGCATTACTTGTCGCACGCATTACCACTTATGCACGACAAATGTGCATCTAGGTGCGTGCGTGTTAACTAAAATACGCTTCTAGATAATCACTGCTGTTTTTCGGCATTGTAAATATGAGTTGGTTACTGTTAAGAACTACATCTAGTAATATTAAGCGTAAATAAAAAATATTCACTGTTTCTAAATGCCAGCCGGAGATAGTAAATTCAAATTTGGACACTTAAACCAACTGAAAATAACTATTCTCGTCTGTTGTTGCTGAAAATAGTTATTATGCATTGGATATGAGCTTTTAGAGTCCTGCGCGTTAATTAAAATATATTGTTTGTCAATCGCTACTGCTTGCGGCATTGTAAATAAGACTTTAATACCGTTAAAGTCATCTTCAGGTAATACTAAGCGTAACGGCAAGATATTAATGATTTAAAAATGCCGGTATCAGTTCGTAAACATATTATTGAACACTTAAAAATCAGAAAATAACTTTTCGCATTACTTGTCGCACGCATTACCACTTATGCACGACAAATGTGCATCTAGGCGCGTGCGTGTTAACTAAAATACGCTTCTAGATAATCACTGCTGTTTTTCGGCATTGTAAATATGAGTTGGTTACTGTTAAGAACTACATCTAGTAATATTAAGCGTAAATAAAGAATGTTCACTGTTTCTAAATGCCAGCCGGAGATAGTAAATTCAAATTTGGACACTTAAACCAACTGAAAATAACTATTCTCGTCTGTTGTTGCTGGAAATAGTTGTTATGCATTGGATATGAGCTTTTAGAGTCCTGCGCGTTAATTAAAATATATTGTTTGTCAATCGTTACTGCTTGCGGCATTGTAAATAAGACTTTAATACCGTTAAAGTCATCTTCATTTAATTCTAAAATCAATGAAATAGCCGAATATATAGTGGTTAGGGCTCGTAGTAATATTAAGTGTAAATAAAGAATATTCACTGTTTTTAAATGCCAGCCGGAGATAGTAAATTCAAATTTGGACACTTAACCCAACTGAAAATAACTATTCTCGTCTGTTGTCGCCGGAAATAGTTGTTATGCATTCGATATGAGCTTTTAGAGTCCTGCGCGTTAATTAAAATATATTGTTTGTCAATCGCTTGCGGCATTGTAAATACGACTTTAATACCGTTAAAGTCATCTTCAGGTAATACTAAGCGTAACGGCAAGATATTAATGATTTAAAAATGCCGATATCAGTTCGTAAACATATTATTGAACACTTAAAAAACAGAAAATAACTTTTCGCCTTACTTGTCGCACGCATTACCACTTATGCACGACAAATGTGCATCTAGGCGCGTACGTGTTAACTAAAATACGCTTCTAGATAATCACTGCTGTTTTTCGGCATTGTAAATATGAGTTGGTTACTGTTAAGAACCACATCTAGCAATATTAAGCGTAAATAAAGAATATTCACTGTTTCTAAATGCCAGCCGGAGATAGTAAATTCAAATTTGGACACTTAAACCAACTGAAAATAACTATTCTCGTCTGTTGTTGCTGGAAATAGTTGTTATGCATTGGATATGAGCTTTTAGAGTCCTGCGCGTTAACTAAAATATATTGTTTGTCAATCGCTACTGCTTGCGGCATTGTAAATAAGACTTTAATACCGTTAAAGTCATCTTCAGGTAATACTAAGCGTAACGGCAAGATATTAATGATTTAAAAATGCCGGTATCAGTTCGTAAACATATTATTGAACACCTAAAAAACAGAAAATAACTTTTCGCATTACTTGTCGCACGCATTACCACTTATGCACGACAAATGTGCATCTAGGCGCGTGCGTGTTAACTAAAATACGCTTCTAGATAATCACTGCTGTTTTTCGGCATTGTAAATATGAGTTGGTTACTGTTAAGAACCACATATAGTAATATGAAGCGTAAATAAAGAATATTCACTGTTTTTAAATGCCTTCCGGAGATAGTAAATTCAAATTTGGACACTTAAACTAACTGAAAATAACTGTTCTGGTTTGTTGTCGCTGGAAATAGTTGTTATGCATTGGATATGAGCTTTTAGAGTCCTGCGCGTTAATTAAAATATATTGTTTGTCAATCGCTACTGCTTGCGGTATTGTAAATAAGACTTTAATACCGTTAAAGTCATCTTCAGGTAATACTAAGCGTAACGGCAAGATATTAATGATTTAAAAATGCCGATATCAGTTCGTAAACATATTATTGAACACCTAAAAAACAGAAAATAACTTTTCGCATTACTTGTCGCACGCATTACCACTTATGCACGACAAATGTGCATCTAGGCGCGTGCGTGTTAACTAAAATACGCTTCTAGATAATCACTGCTGTTTTTCGGCATTGTAAATTGAGTTGGTTACTGTTAAGAACCACATCTAGCAATATTAAGCGTAAATAAAGAATATTCACTATTTCTAAATGCCAGCCGGAGATAGTAAATTCAAATTTGGACACTTAAACTAACTGAAAATATCTGTTCTGGTTTGTTGTCGCTGGAAATAGTTGTTATGCATTGGATATGAGCTTTTAGAGTCCTGCGCGTTAATTAAAATATATTGTTTGTCAATCGCTACTGCTTGCGGTATTGTAAATAAGACTTTAATACCGTTAAAGTCATCTTCAGGTAATACTAAGCGCAACGGCAAGATATTAATGATTTAAAAATGCCGATATCAGTTCGTAAACATATTATTGAACACCTAAAAAACAGAAAATAACTTTTCGCATTACTTGTCGCACGCATTACCACTTATGCACGACAAATGTGCATCTAGGCGCGTGCGTGTTAACTAAAATACGCTTCTAGATAATCACTGCTGTTTTTCGGCATTGTAAATATGAGTTGGTTACTGTTAAGAACCACATCTAGCAATATTAAGCGTAAATAAAGAATATTCACTATTTCTAAATGCCTTCCGGAGATAGTAAATTCAAATTTGGACACTTAAACTAACTGAAAATAACTGTTCTGGTTTGTTGTCGCTGGAAATAGTTGTTATGCATTGGATATGAGCTTTTAGAGTCCTGCGCGTTAATTAAAATATATTGTTTGTCAATCGCTACTGCTTGCGGCATTGTAAATAAGACTTTAATACCGTTAAAGTCATCTTCAGGTAATACTAAGCGTAACGGCAAGATATTAATGATTTAAAAATGCCGATATCAGTTCGTAAACATATTATTGAACACCTAAAAAACAGAAAATAACTTTTCGCCTTACTTGTCGCACGCATTACCACTTATGCACGACAAATGTGCATCTAGGCGCGTGCGTGTTAACTAAAATACGCTTCTAGATAATCACTGCTGTTTTTTGCCATTGTAAATATGAGTTGGTTACTGTTAAGAACCACATCTAGCAATATTAAACGTAAATACAGAATATTCACTATTTCTAAATGCCAGCCGGAGATAGTAAATTCAAATTTGGACACTTAAACCAACTGAAAATAACTATTCTCGTCTGTTGTTGCTGGAAATAGTTGTTATGCATTGGATATGAGCTTTTAGAGTCCTGCGCGTTAATTAAAATATATTGTTTGTCAATCGCTACTGCTTGCGGCATTGTAAATAAGACTTTAATACCGTTAAAGTCATCTTCAGGTAATACTAAGCGTAACGGCAAGATATTAATGATTTAAAAATGCCGGTATCAGTTCGTAAACATATTATTGAACACCTAAAAAAACAGAAAATAACTCTTCGCATTACTTGTCGCACGCATTACCACTTATGCACGACAAATGTGCATCTAGGCGCGTGCGTGTTAACTAAAATACGCTTCTAGATAATCACTGCTGTTTTTCGGCATTGTAAATATGAGTTGGTTACTGTTAAGAACCACATCTAGTAATATTAAGCGTAAATAAAGAATGTTCACTGTTTCTAAATGCCAGCCGGAGATAGTAAATTCAAATTTGGACACTTAAACCAACTGAAAATAACTATTCTCGTCTGAGGTCGCTGGAAATAGTTGTTATGCATTGGATATGAGCTTTTCGAGTCCTGCGCGTTAATTAAAATTTATTGTTTGTCAATTGCTACAGCTTGCGGCATTGTAAATAAGACTTTAATACCGTTAAAGTCATCTTCAGGTAATACTAAGCGTAACGGCAAGATATTAATGATTTAAAAATGCCGGTATCAGTTCGTAAACATATTATTGAACACCTAAAAAACAGAAAATAACTTTTCGCATTACTTGTCGCACGCATTACCACTTATGCACGACAAATGTGCATCTAGGCGCGTGCGTGTTAACTAAAATACGCTTCTAGATAATCACTGCTGTTTTTCGGCATTGTAAATATGAGTTGGTTACTGTTAAGAACTACATCTAGTAATATTAAGCGTAAATAAAGAATATTCACTGTTTCTAAATGCCAGCCGGAGATAGTAAATTCAAATTTGGACACTTAAACCAACTGAAAATAACTATTCTCGTCTGTTGTTGCTGGAAATAGTTGTTATGCATTGGATATGAGCTTTTAGAGTCCTGCGCGTTAATTAAAATATATTGTTTGTCAATCGCTACTGCTTGCGGCATTGTAAATAAGACTTTAATACCGTTAAAGTCATCTTCAGGTAATACTAAGCGTAACGGCAAGATATTAATGATTTAAAAATGCCGGTATCAGTTCGTAAACATATTATTGAACACCTAAAAAACAGAAAATAACTTTTCGCATTACTTGTCGCTCGCATTACCACTTATGCACGACAAATGTGCATCTAGGCGCGTGCGTGTTAACTAAAATACGCTTCTAGATAATCACTGCTGTTTTTCGGCATTGTAAATATGAGTTGGTTACTGTTAAGAACCACATCTAGTAATATTAAGCGTAAATAAAGAATGTTCACTGTTTCTAAATGCCAGCCGGAGATAGTAAATTCAAATTTGGACACTTAAACCAACTGAAAATAATTATTCTCGTCTGTTGTTGCTGGAAATAGTTGTTATGCATTGGATATGAGCTTTTAGAGTCCTGCGCGTTAATTAAAATATATTGTTTGTCAATCGCTACTGCTTGCGGCATTGTAAATAAGACTTTAATACCGTTAAAGTCATCTTCAGGTAATACTAAGCGTAACGGCAAGATATTAATAATTTAAAAATGCCGGTATCAGTTCGTAAACATATTATTGAAACACCTAAAAAACAGAAAATAACTTTTCGCATTACTTGTCGCACGCATTAACACTTATGCACCACAAATGTGCATCTAGGCGCGTGTGTGTTAACTAAAATACGCTTCTAGATAATCACTGCTGTTTTTCGGCATTGTAAATATGAGTTGGTTACTGTTAAGAACCACATCTAGTAATATTAAGCGTAAATAAAGAATATTCGCTGCTTCTAAATGCCAGCCGGAGATAGTAAATTCAAATTTGGACACTTAAACCAACTGAAAATAACTATTTTCGTCTGTTGTTGCTGGAAATAGTTGTTATGCATTGGATATGAGCTTTTAGTGTCCTGCGCGTTAATTAAAATATATTGTTTGTCAATCGCTACTGCTTGCGGCATTGTAAATAACACTTTAATACCGTTAAAGTCATCTTCAGGTAAGCGTAACGGCAAGATAGTAATGATTTAAAAATGATGGTATTAGTTCGTAAACATATTATTGAACACCTAAAAAACAGAAAATAACTTTTCGCATTACTTGTCCTACGCATTACCACTTATGCACGACAAATGTGCATCTAGGCGCGTGCGTGTTAACTAAAATACGCTTCTAGATAATCACTGCTGTTTTTCGCCATTGTAAATATGAGTTGGTTACTGTTAAGAACCACATCTAGTAATATTAAGCGTAAATAAAGAATATTCACTGTTTCTAAATGCCAGCCGGAGATAGTAAATTCAAATTTGGACACTTAAACCAACTGAAAATAATTATTCTCGTCTGTTGTTGCTGGAAATAGTTGTTATGCATTGGATATGAGCTTTTAGAGTCCTGCGCGTTAATTAAAATATATTGTTTGTCAATCGCTACTGCTTGCGGCATTGTAAATAAGACTTTAATACCGTTAAAGTCATCTTCAGGTAATACTAAGCGTAACGGCAAGATATTAATAATTTAAAAGTGCCGGTATCAGTTCGTAAACATATTATTGAACACCTAAAAAACAGAAAATAACTTTTCGCATTACTTGTCGCACGCATTAACACTTATGCACCACAAATGTGCATCTAGGCGCGTGTGTGTTAACTAAAATACGCTTCTAGATAATCACTGCTGTTTTTCGGCATTGTAAATATGAGTTGGTTACTGTTAAGAACCACATCTAGTAATATTAAGCGTAAATAAAGAATATTCGCTGCTTCTAAATGCCAGCCGGAGATAGTAAATTCAAATTTGGACACTTAAACCAACTGAAAATAACTATTTTCGTCTGTTGTTTCTGGAAATAGTTGTTATGCATTGGATATGAGCTTTTAGTGTCCTGCGCGTTAATTAAAATATATTGTTTGTCAATCGCTACTGCTTGCGGCATTGTAAATAACACTTTAATACCGTTAAAGTCATCTTCAGGTAAGCGTAACGGCAAGATAGTAATGATTTAAAAATGATGGTATTAGTTCGTAAACATATTATTGAACACCTAAAAAACAGAAAATAACTTTTCGCATTACTTGTCCTACGCATTACCACTTATGCACGACAAATGTGCATCTAGGCGCGTGCGTGTTAACTAAAATACGCTTCTAGATAATCACTGCTGTTTTTCGCCATTGTAAATATGAGTTGGTTACTGTTAAGAACCACATCTAGTAATATTAAGCGTAAATAAAGAATATTCACTGTTTCTAAATGCCAGCCGGAGATAGTAAATTCAAATTTGGACACTTAAACCAACTAAAAATAACTATTCTCGTCTGTTGTCGCTGGAAATAGTTGTTATGCATTGGACATGAGCTTTTCGAGTCCTGCGCGTTAATTAAAATATATTGTTTGTCAATCGCTACTGCTTGCGGCATTGTAAATAAGACTTTAATACCGTTAAAGTCATCTTCAGGTAATACTAAGCGTAACGGCAAGATAGTAATGATTTAAAAATGATGGTATTAGTTCGTAAACATATTATTGAACACCTAAAAAACAGAAAATAACTTTTCGCATCACTTGTCGCACGCATTACCACTTATGCACGACAAATGTGCATCTAGGCGCGTGCGTGTTAACTAAAATACGCTTCTAGATAATCACTGCTCTTTTTCGGCATTGTAAATATGAGTTGGTTACTGTTAAGAACCACATCTAGTAATATTAAGCGTAAATAAAGAATATTCACTGTTTCTAAATGCCAGCCGGAGATAGTAAATTCAAATTTGGACACTTAAACCAACTGAAAATAACTATTCTCGTCTGTTGTCGCTGGAAATAGTTGTTATGCATTGGATATGAGCTTTTCGAGTCCTGCGCGTAAATTAAAATATATTGTTTGTCAATCGCTACTGCTTGCGGCATTATAAATAAGACTTTAATACCGTTAAAGTCATCTTCAGGTAATACTAAGCGTAACGGCAAGATATTAATGATTTAAAAATGCCGGTATCAGTTCGTAAACATATTATTGAACACCTAAAAAACAGAAAATAACTTTTCGCATTACTTGTCGCACTCATTACCACTTATGCACGACAAATGTGCATCTAGGCGCGTGCGTGTTAACTAAAATACGCTTCTAGATAATCACTGCTGTTTTTGGCATTGTAAATATGAGTTGGTTACTGTTAAGAACCACATCTAGTAATATTAAGCGTAAATAAAGAATGTTCACTGTTTCTAAATGCCAGCCGGAGATAGTAAATTCAAATTTGGACACTTAAACCAACTGAAAATAACTATTCTCGTCTGTTGTCGCTGGAAATAGTTGTTATGCATTGGATATGAGCTTTTCGAGTCCTGCGCGTTAATTAAAATATATTGTTTGTCAATCGCTACAGCTTGCGGCATTGTAAATAAGACTTTAATACCGTTAAAGTCATCTTCAGGTAATACTAAGCGTAACGGCAAGATATTAATGATTTAAAAATGCCGGTATCAGTTCGTAAACATATTATTGAACACCTAAAAAACAGAAAATAACTTTTCGCATTACTTGTCGCACGCATTACCACTTATGCACGACAAATGTGCATCTAGGCGCGTGCGTGTTAACTAAAATACGCTTCTAGATAATCACTGCTGTTTTTCGGCATTGTAAATATGAGTTGGTTACTGTTAAGAACTACATCTAGTAATATTAAGCGTAAATAAAAAATATTCACTGTTTCTAAATGCCAGCCGGAGATAGTAAATTCAAATTTGGACACTTAAACCAACTGAAAATAACTATTCTCGTCTGTTGTTGCTGGAAATAGTTGTTATGCATTGGATATGAGCTTTTAGAGTCCTGCGCGTTAATTAAAATATATTGTTTGTCAATCGCTACTGCTTGCGGCATTGTAAATAAGACTTTAATACCGTTAAAGTCATCTTCAGGTAATACTAAGCGTAACGGCAAGATATTAATGATTTAAAAATGTCGGTATCAGTTCGTAAACATATTATTGAACACCTAAAAAACAGAAAATAACTTTTCGCATTACTTGTCGCTCGCATTACCACTTATGCACGACAAATGTGCATCTAGGCGCGTGCGTGTTAACTAAAATACGCTTCTAGATAATCACTGCTGTTTTTCGGCATTGTAAATATGAGTTGGTTACTGTTAAGAACCACATCTAGTAATATTAAGCGTAAATAAAGAATGTTCACTGTTTCTAAATGCCAGCCGGAGATAGTAAATTCAAATTTGGACACTTAAACCAACTGAAAATAACTATTCTCGTCTGTTGTCGCTGGAAATAGTTGTTATGCATTGGATATGAGCTTTTCGAGTCCTGCGCGTTAATTAAAATATATTGTTTGTCAATCGCTACAGCTTGCGGCATTGTAAATAAGACTTTAATACCGTTAAAGTCATCTTCAGGTAATACTAAGCGTAACGGCAAGATATTAATGATTTAAAAATGCCGGTATCAGTTCGTAAACATATTATTGAACACCTAATAAACAGAAAATAACTTTTCGCATTACTTGTCGCACGCATTACCACTTATGCACGACAAATGTGCATCTAGGCGCGTGCGTGTTAACTAAAATACGCTTCTAGATAATCACTGCTGTTTTTCGGCATTGTAAATATGAGTTGGTTACTGTTAAGAACTACATCTAGTAATATTAAGCGTAAATAAAGAATATTCACTGTTTCTAAATGCCAGCCGGAGATAGTAAATTCAAATTTGGACACTTAAACCAACTGAAAATAACTATTCTCGTCTGTTGTTGCTGGAAATAGTTGTTATGCATTGGATATGAGCTTTTAGTGTCCTGCGCGTTAATTAAAATATATTGTTTGTCAATCGCTACTGCTTGCGGCATTGTAAATAACACTTTAATACCGTTAAAGTCATCTTCAGGTAAGCGTAACGGCAAGATAGTAATGATTTAAAAATGATGGTATTAGTTCGTAAACATATTATTGAACACCTAAAAAACAGAAAATAACTTTTCGCATTACTTGTCCTACGCATTACCACTTATGCACGACAAATGTGCATCTAGGCGCGTGCGTGTTAACTAAAATACGCTTCTAGATAATCACTGCTGTTTTTCGCCATTGTAAATATGAGTTGGTTACTGTTAAGAACCACATCTAGTAATATTAAGCGTAAATAAAGAATATTCACTGTTTCTAAATGCCAGCCGGAGATAGTAAATTCAAATTTGGACACTTAAACCAACTAAAAATAACTATTCTCGTCTGTTGTCGCTGGAAATAGTTGTTATGCATTGGACATGAGCTTTTCGAGTCCTGCGCGTTAATTAAAATATATTGTTTGTCAATCGCTACTGCTTGCGGCATTGTAAATAAGACTTTAATACCGTTAAAGTCATCTTCAGGTAATACTAAGCGTAACGGCAAGATAGTAATGATTTAAAAATGATGGTATTAGTTCGTAAACATATTATTGAACACCTAAAAAACAGAAAATAACTTTTCGCATCACTTGTCGCACGCATTACCACTTATGCACGACAAATGTGCATCTAGGCGCGTGCGTGTTAACTAAAATACGCTTCTAGATAATCACTGCTCTTTTTCGGCATTGTAAATATGAGTTGGTTACTGTTAAGAACCACATCTAGTAATATTAAGCGTAAATAAAGAATATTCACTGTTTCTAAATGCCAGCCGGAGATAGTAAATTCAAATTTGGACACTTAAACCAACTGAAAATAACTATTCTCGTCTGTTGTCGCTGGAAATAGTTGTTATGCATTGGATATGAGCTTTTCGAGTCCTGCGCGTAAATTAAAATATATTGTTTGTCAATCGCTACTGCTTGCGGCATTATAAATAAGACTTTAATACCGTTAAAGTCATCTTCAGGTAATACTAAGCGTAACGGCAAGATATTAATGATTTAAAAATGCCGGTATCAGTTCGTAAACATATTATTGAACACCTAAAAAACAGAAAATAACTTTTCGCATTACTTGTCGCACTCATTACCACTTATGCACGACAAATGTGCATCTAGGCGCGTGCGTGTTAACTAAAATACGCTTCTAGATAATCACTGCTGTTTTTGGCATTGTAAATATGAGTTGGTTACTGTTAAGAACCACATCTAGTAATATTAAGCGTAAATAAAGAATGTTCACTGTTTCTAAATGCCAGCCGGAGATAGTAAATTCAAATTTGGACACTTAAACCAACTGAAAATAACTATTCTCGTCTGTTGTCGCTGGAAATAGTTGTTATGCATTGGATATGAGCTTTTCGAGTCCTGCGCGTTAATTAAAATATATTGTTTGTCAATCGCTACAGCTTGCGGCATTGTAAATAAGACTTTAATACCGTTAAAGTCATCTTCAGGTAATACTAAGCGTAACGGCAAGATATTAATGATTTAAAAATGCCGGTATCAGTTCGTAAACATATTATTGAACACCTAAAAAACAGAAAATAACTTTTCGCATTACTTGTCGCACGCATTACCACTTATGCACGACAAATGTGCATCTAGGCGCGTGCGTGTTAACTAAAATACGCTTCTAGATAATCACTGCTGTTTTTCGGCATTGTAAATATGAGTTGGTTACTGTTAAGAACTACATCTAGTAATATTAAGCGTAAATAAAAAATATTCACTGTTTCTAAATGCCAGCCGGAGATAGTAAATTCAAATTTGGACACTTAAACCAACTGAAAATAACTATTCTCGTCTGTTGTTGCTGGAAATAGTTGTTATGCATTGGATATGAGCTTTTAGAGTCCTGCGCGTTAATTAAAATATATTGTTTGTCAATCGCTACTGCTTGCGGCATTGTAAATAAGACTTTAATACCGTTAAAGTCATCTTCAGGTAATACTAAGCGTAACGGCAAGATATTAATGATTTAAAAATGTCGGTATCAGTTCGTAAACATATTATTGAACACCTAAAAAACAGAAAATAACTTTTCGCATTACTTGTCGCTCGCATTACCACTTATGCACGACAAATGTGCATCTAGGCGCGTGCGTGTTAACTAAAATACGCTTCTAGATAATCACTGCTGTTTTTCGGCATTGTAAATATGAGTTGGTTACTGTTAAGAACCACATCTAGTAATATTAAGCGTAAATAAAGAATGTTCACTGTTTCTAAATGCCAGCCGGAGATAGTAAATTCAAATTTGGACACTTAAACCAACTGAAAATAACTATTCTCGTCTGTTGTCGCTGGAAATAGTTGTTATGCATTGGATATGAGCTTTTCGAGTCCTGCGCGTTAATTAAAATATATTGTTTGTCAATCGCTACAGCTTGCGGCATTGTAAATAAGACTTTAATACCGTTAAAGTCATCTTCAGGTAATACTAAGCGTAACGGCAAGATATTAATGATTTAAAAATGCCGGTATCAGTTCGTAAACATATTATTGAACACCTAATAAACAGAAAATAACTTTTCGCATTACTTGTCGCACGCATTACCACTTATGCACGACAAATGTGCATCTAGGCGCGTGCGTGTTAACTAAAATACGCTTCTAGATAATCACTGCTGTTTTTCGGCATTGTAAATATGAGTTGGTTACTGTTAAGAACTACATCTAGTAATATTAAGCGTAAATAAAGAATATTCACTGTTTCTAAATGCCAGCCGGAGATAGTAAATTCAAATTTGGACACTTAAACCAACTGAAAATAACTATTCTCGTCTGTTGTTGCTGGAAATAGTTGTTATGCATTGGATATGAGCTTTTAGAGTCCTGCGCGTTAATTAAAATATATTGTTTGTCAATCGCTACTGCTTGCGGCATTGTAAATAAGACTTTAATACCGTTAAAGTCATCTTCAGGTAATACTAAGCGTAACGGCAAGATATTAATGATTTAAAAATGCCGGTATCAGTTCGTAAACATATTATTGAACACCTAAAAAACAGAAAATAACTTTTCGCATTACTTGTCGCTCGCATTACCACTTATGCAAGACAAATGTTCATCTAGGCGCGTGCGTGTTAACTAAAATACGCTTCTAGATAATCACTGCTGTTTTTCGGCATTGTAAATATGAGTTGGTTACTGTTAAGAACCACATCTAGTAATATTAAGCGTAAATAAAGAATGTTCACTGTTTCTAAATGCCAGCCGGAGATAGTAAATTCAAATTTGGACACTTAAACCAACTGAAAATAATTATTCTCGTCTGTTGTTGCTGGAAATAGTTGTTATGCATTGGATATGAGCTTTTAGAGTCCTGCGCGTTAATTAAAATATATTGTTTGTCAATCGCTACTGCTTGCGGCATTGTAAATAAGACTTTAATACCGTTAAAGTCATCTTCAGGTAATACTAAGCGTAACGGCAAGATATTAATAATTTAAAAATGCCGGTATCAGTTCGTAAACATATTATTGAACACTTAAAAAACAGAAAATAACTTTTCGCATTACTTGTCGCACGCATTACCACTTATGCACGACAAATGTGCATCTAGGCGCGTGCGTGTTAACTAAAATACGCTTCTAGATAATCACTGCTGTTTTTCGGAATTGTAAATATGAGTTGGTTACTGTTAAGAACCACATCTAGTAATATTAAGCGTAAATAAAGAATATTCACTGTTTCTAAATGCCAGCCGGAGATAGTAAATTCAAATTTGGACACTTAAACCAACTGAAAATAACTATTCTCGTCTGTTGTTGCTGGAAATAGTTGTTATGCATTGGATATGAGCTTTTAGAGTCCTGCGCGTTAATTAAAATATATTGTTTGTCAATCGCTACTGCTTGCGGCATTGTAAATAAGACTTTAATACCGTTAAAGTCATCTTCAGGTAATACTAAGCGTAACGGCAAGATATTAATGATTTAAAAATGCCGGTATCAGTTCGTAAACATATTATTGAACACCTAAAAAACAGAAAATAACTTTTCGCATTACTTGTCGCACGCATTACCACTTATGCACGACAAATGTGCATCTAGGCGCGTGCGTGTTAACTAAAATACGCTTCTAGATAATCACTGCTGTTTTTCGGCATTGTAAATATGAGTTGGTTACTGTTAAGAACCACATCTAGTAATATTAAGCGTAAATAAAGAATATTCGCTGCTTCTAAATGCCAGCCGGAGATAGTAAATTCAAATTTGGACACTTAAACCAACTGAAAATAACTATTTTCGTCTGTTGTTGCTGGAAATAGTTGTTATGCATTGGATATGAGCTTTTAGTGTCCTGCGCGTTAATTAAAATATATTGTTTGTCAATCGCTACTGCTTGCGGCATTGTAAATAACACTTTAATACCGTTAAAGTCATCTTCAGGTAAGCGTAACGGCAAGATAGTAATGATTTAAAAATGATGGTATTAGTTCGTAAACATATTATTGAACACCTAAAAAACAGAAAATAACTTTTCGCATTACTTGTCCTACGCATTACCACTTATGCACGACAAATGTGCATCTAGGCGCGTGCGTGTTAACTAAAATACGCTTCTAGATAATCACTGCTGTTTTTCGCCATTGTAAATATGAGTTGGTTACTGTTAAGAACCACATCTAGTAATATTAAGCGTAAATAAAGAATATTCACTGTTTCTAAATGCCAGCCGGAGATAGTAAATTCAAATTTGGACACTTAAACCAACTAAAAATAACTATTCTCGTCTGTTGTCGCTGGAAATAGTTGTTATGCATTGGACATGAGCTTTTCGAGTCCTGCGCGTTAATTAAAATATATTGTTTGTCAATCGCTTGCGGCATTGTAAATAAGACTTTAATACCGTTAAAGTCATCTTCAGGTAATACTAAGCGTAACGGCAAGATATTAATGATTTAAAAATGCCGGTATCAGTTCGTAAACATATTCTTGAACACCTAAGAAGCAGAAAATAACTTTTCGCATTACTTGTCGTTCGCATTACCACTTATGCACGACAAATGTGCATCTAGGCGCGTGCGTGTTAACTAAAATACGCTTCTAGATAATCACTGATGTTTTTCGGCTTTGTAAATATGAGTTGGTTACTGTTAAGAACCAGACCTAGTAACATTAAGCGTAAATAAAGAATATTCACTGTTTCTAAATGCCAGCCGGAGATAGTAAATTCAAATTTGGACACTTAAACCAACTGAAAATAGCTATTCTCGTCTGTTGTTGCTGGAAATAGTTGTTATGCATTGGATATGAGCTTTTAGAGTCCTGCGCGTTAATTAAAATATATTGTTTGTCAATCGCTACTGCTTGCGGCATTGTAAATAAGACTTTAATACCGTTAAAGTCATCTTCAGGTAATACTAAGCGTAACGGCAAGATATTAATGATTTAAAAATGCCGGTATCAGTTCGTAAACATATTCTTGAACACCTAAGAAGCAGAAAATAACTTTTCGCATTACTTGTCGTTCGCATTACCACTTATGCACGACAAATGTGCATCTAGGCGCGTGCGTGTTAACTAAAATACGTTTCTAGATAATCACTGCTGTTTTTCGGCATTGTAAATATGAGTTGGTTACTGTTAAGAACCAGACCTAGTAATATTAAGCGTAAATAAAGAATATTCACTGTTTCTAAATGCCAGCCGGAGATAGTAAATTCAAATTTGGACACTTAAACCAACTGAAAATAGCTATTCTCGTCTGTTGTTGCTGGAAATAGTTGTTATGCATTGGATATGAGCTTTTAGAGTCCTGCGCGTTAATTAAAATATATTGTTTGTCAATCGCTACTGCTTGCGGCATTGTAAATAAGACTTTAATACCGTTAAAGTCATCTTCAGGTAATACTAAGCGTAACGGCAAGATATTAATGATTTAAAAATGCCGGTATCAGTTCGTAAACATATTCTTGAACACCTAAGAAGCAGAAAATAACTTTTCGCATTACTTGTCGTTCGCATTACCACTTATGCACGACAAATGTGCATCTAGGCGCGTGCGTGTTAACTAAAATACGCTTCTAGATAATCACTGATGTTTTTCGGCATTGTAAATATGAGTTGGTTACTGTTAAGAACCAGACCTAGTAATATTAAGCGTAAATAAAGAATATTCACTGTTTCTAAATGCCAGCCGGAGATAGTAAATTCAAATTTGGACACTTAAACCAACTGAAAATAGCTATTCTCGTCTGTTGTTGCTGGAAATAGTTGTTATGCATTGGATATGAGCTTTTAGAGTCCTGCGCGTTAATTAAAATATATTGTTTGTCAATCGCTTGCGGCATTGTAAATAAGACTTTAATACCGTTAAAGTCATCTTCAGGTAATACTAAGCGTAACGGCAAGATATTAATGATTTAAAAATGCCGGTATCAGTTCGTAAACATATTCTTGAACACCTAAGAAGCAGAAAATAACTTTTCGCATTACTTGTCGTTCGCATTACCACTTATGCACGACAAATGTGCATCTAGGCGCGTGCGTGTTAACTAAAATACGTTTCTAGATAATCACTGCTGTTTTTCGGCATTGTAAATATGAGTTGGCTACTGTTAAGAACCACATCTAGTAATATTAAGCGTAAATAAAGAATATTCACTGTTTCTAAATGCCAGCCGGAGATAGTAAATTCAAATTTGGACACTTAAACCAACTGAAAATAACTACTCTCGTCTGTTGTTGCTGGAAATAGTTGTTATGCATTGGATATGAGCTTTTAGAGTCCTGTGCGTTAATTAATAGTATATTATTATATGAGCGATTATGACAGCCATTATTCACGAAGATGACTTTTGCGCCACAAGCCGAAGGCGCGTGGCGCAAGTCATCTGAGTGAATAATGGCCATAATCGCGAATATAATACGATATTTTATCTACTCCTATGCAATAGGAGCCTTGTGTTCA
Source organism: Agriotes lineatus (assembly GCA_940337035.1). Taxonomy (NCBI): domain Eukaryota; kingdom Metazoa; phylum Arthropoda; class Insecta; order Coleoptera; family Elateridae; genus Agriotes; species Agriotes lineatus. The sequence goes on along the minus strand of CALNHX010002059.1, from coordinate 152,245 downwards.
TATTTCAGAATTATGACATTTGTGAGAGCTGTTAACTTCAAAAGTCATTTAATAATAAGAATGAATTTTGTAATTGGCTACAACCTATTGAATAATGAAAATAGAATTTTCTGATTGGTTGCAATTTGCAAACTATTGAATAATGAAAATAGAATTTTATGATTGGCTGCAAACCGTGAATTATGAATCATAATTCATGGCCATTGTGCAGTAGGAGTAGATAAAATATATTGTTTGTTAATCGCTACTGCTTGCGGCATTGTAAATAAGACTTTAATACCGTTAAAGTCATCTTCAGGTAATACTAAGCGTAACGGCAAGATATTAATGATTTAAAAATGCCGGTATCAGTTCGTAAACATATTCTTGAACACCTAAGAAGCAGAAAATAACTTTTCGCATTACTTGTCGTTCGCATTACCACTTATGCACGACAAATGTGCATCTAGGCGCGTGCGTGTTAACTAAAATACGTTTCTAGATAATCACTGCTGTTTTTCGGCATTGTAAATATGAGTTGGCTACTGTTAAGAACCACATCTAGTAATATTAAGCGTAAATAAAGAATATTCACTGTTTCTAAATGCCAGCCGGAGATAGTAAATTCAAATTTGGACACTTAAACCAACTGAAAATAACTACTCTCGTCTGTTGTTGCTGGAAATAGTTGTTATGCATTGGATATGAGCTTTTAGAGTCCTGCGCGTTAATTAAAATATATTGTTTGTCAATCGCTACTGCTTGCGGCATTGTAAATAAGACTTTAATACCGTTAAAGTCATCTTCAGGTAATACTAAGCGTAACGGCAAGATATTAATGATTTAAAAATGCCGGTATCAGTTCGTAAACATATTCTTGAACACCTAAGAAGCAGAAAATAACTTTTCGCATTACTTGTCGTTCGCATTACCACTTATGCACGACAAATGTGCATCTAGGCGCGTGCGTGTTAACTAAAATACGTTTCTAGATAATCACTGCTGTTTTTCGGCATTGTAAATATGAGTTGGCTACTGTTAAGAACCACATCTAGTAATATTAAGCGTAAATAAAGAATATTCACTGTTTCTAAATGCCAGCCGGAGATAGTAAATTCAAATTTGGACACTTAAACCAACTGAAAATAACTACTCTCGTCTGTTGTTGCTGGAAATAGTTGTTATGCATTGGATATGAGCTTTTAGAGTCCTGCGCGTTAATTAAAATATATTGTTTGTCAATCGCTACTGCTTGCGGCATTGTAAATAAGACTTTAATACCGTTAAAGTCATCTTCAGGTAATACTAAGCGTAACGGCAAGATATTAATGATTTAAAAATGCCGGTATCAGTTCGTAAACATATTCTTGAACACCTAAGAAGCAGAAAATAACTTTTCGCATTACTTGTCGTTCGCATTACCACTTATGCACGACAAATGTGCATCTAGGCGCGTGCGTGTTAACTAAAATACGTTTCTAGATAATCACTGCTGTTTTTCGGCATTGTAAATATGAGTTGGCTACTGTTAAGAACCACATCTAGTAATATTAAGCGTAAATAAAGAATATTCACTGTTTCTAAATGCCAGCCGGAGATAGTAAATTCAAATTTGGACACTTAAACCAACTGAAAATAACTATTCTCGTCTGTTGTCGCTGGAAATAGTTGTTATGCATTGGATATGAGCTTTTAGAGTCCTGCGCGTTAATTAAAATATATTGTTTGTCAATCGCTTGCGGCATTGTAAATAAGACTTTAATACCGTTAAAGTCATCTTCAGGTAATACTAAGCGTAACGGCAAGATATTAATGATTTAAAAATGCCGGTATCAGTTCGTAAACATATTCTTGAACACCTAAGAAGCAGAAAATAACTTTTCGCATTACTTGTCGTTCGCATTACCACTTATGCACGACAAATGTGCATCTAGGCGCGTGAGTGTTAACTAAAATACGCTTCTAGATAATCACTGTTGTTTTTCGGCATTGTAAATATGAGTTGGTTACTGTTAAGACCCACATCTAGTAATATTAAGCGTAAATAAAGAATATTCACTGTTTCTAAATGCCAGCCGGAGATAGTAAATTCAAATTTGGACACTTAAACCAACTGAAAATAACTATTCTCGTCTGTTGTCGCTGGAAATAGTTGTTATGCATTGGATATGAGCTTTTAGAGTCCTGCGCGTTAATTAAAATATATTGTTTGTCAATCGCTTGCGGCATTGTAAATAAGACTTTAATACCGTTAAAGTCATCTTCAGGTAATACTAAGCGTAACGGCAAGATATTAATGATTTAAAAATGCCGGTATCAGTTCGTAAACATATTCTTGAACACCTAAGAAGCAGAAAATAACTTTTCGCATTACTTGTCGTTCGCATTACCACTTATGCACGACAAATGTGCATCTAGGCGCGTGCGTGTTAACTAAAATACGCTTCTAGATAATCACTGATGTTTTTCGGCATTGTAAATATGAGTTGGTTACTGTTAAGAACCAGACCTAGTAATATTAAGCGTAAATAAAGAATATTCACTGTTTCTAAATGCCAGCCGGAGATAGTAAATTCAAATTTGGACACATAAACCAACTGAAAATAGCTATTCTCGTCTGTTGTTTCTGGAAATAGTTGTTATGCATTGGATATGAGCTTTTAGAGCCCTGCGCGTTAATTAAAATATATTGTTTGTCAATCGCTACTGCTTGCGGCATTGTAAATAAGACTTTAATACCGTTAAAGTCATCTTCTAAGCGTAACGGCAAGATATTAATGATTTAAAAATGCCGGTATCAGTTCGTAAACATATTCTTGAACACCTAAGAAACAGAAAATAACTTTTCGCGTTACTTGTCGTTCGCATTACCACTTATGCAAGAGAAATTGTTACGGTATTAAAACAACTTTACGACACCCACCCAAGGTGAGCATCGCACCACGGAATCAGTCCTGGAAAACTGGCACACTTGCCCTGAGACTTGCTAGAAACAGGCTAAAGGCCACGGCTGGAACGCTCAGGGAGTCGGGCGTGAGTCACACGATACGTTCTGGGCAAGCGTGTTGAGGCATATATATAGGGTACGTCAAAATTATGAGGGCGCCACCAAGCCTGTCTTAACTCGAATAACCGGGCCTGGGCGGTTAAACGGGAGCGAAGTATTCAAGATACTCCGTCGATAAGAATTCTCATGAGCTGCAAGCTCAAATAACAATTTCGTGATCGCAAATACTGGAATGGTAATATTGGGACTCTTTGGGCCGAGACTGCGCAACCACTGGACCTACCTGCACGCTCTGATCTCTCACGTCTCGCCGTACACCAATCTTTACCCTGTAAAAGGCGCTATCTGAAACAAAGCATGCACAGGTCGAATAGGAATAATACGTCCCTTAATTAAATATGCGTCTATTGATTGATAACTACATCTGGGTAGCAAATCGTGCCGCCAAGCTTATGTTACTGCTTACGTTAAGCACCAGCTGATGGACGCGCTATGCTAGTAAACAACACACTATGGGTGGCCGGCCGCAGTGGGCTCGACACTTTACATATTAGAGTACAGTTTAGAAATACGCACTCCGGAAAAGGGCGAGTTAGTGCGCGATAACAGACGCCGACCCTCACTAAAGCATGCGAATTTCTAATAGTTGCCAGCCCCTGCTACGTCGCCCACGCAGTCGTCGGCTGCGGTTAACACCTGGGAAGCAAAGCACAAAGCCCTCGCAAACATAAACAAAGAGCTCGAACAGATTAGGGCGCGCCAGGCTCAGCACGGCGAGGCGTTGATTCTATTTAGGTATTAATCGGTACAATATAGCGAAGCTCGCGCACCCAACGTTACTGAATTAAAAGCTAGCACAAACGTAACACCAAGACATAGGCGCAGAGTTCTTTAGCTATTTAGGCGATGAGACGCGAAACTCGCGCACATGAACTTACTAGTAGGCTACCAAAGTAGCGTCTCGAAGCATGGTGGCCTTAAACCGGCATTAAAAGCCGCGACAAGCAAGCAAGGGGCATGCATCCGCCCACACAAAGTTGAGCGCAAAAGCACCGACGCTCGCACAAGTGACAGTTACTATGTTTAAATGGTTGCAATTACAAATACCTTAGTCCGCAGACGGTCCATGAGAGTGGCGTGCAGTCAGTTGGTAGAAGGCGGCAGTCTGTGGCAGCTCAATCGCCAAAACACGGCATTAGGGGTAAACGGGCTGGAATCCGCCAAGATGGCGGCGTTAGGACGCTCTCCTGAGAGCACACTTACGGCGGCAAAGAGGCATACTTCGTCCTGCCTAGAAAGATCCCCGAAAACAGCCAGTTGCAAAGGGAAAGCCCCCTTTCTCACAAACGCAGAACTGGCCCCAAGAAGCCCTTCACACACCTACGCCTTGGCGTAAAGACGTGCCACTCGCACAATCACACGCGACCTCTTAAAGGATGGCATATTCGACAACATTCGCTGAAACAGCACGAGACGGGAAAAACAGGCTGGTGTCCCCGCAAATAGCGGGAACGCCGCGAAACGGCACACTCTGCGACTTCTTCGATCAACGGCCTGAGCTGAACCCCTCAAGCAAGCAGTCTTCCGGCCCCTGCAGTGGCGTGAGCCAAACGGCATTGCCACGTGACTCTCGGCAGCCAATGGCGATGCGCTCCATAAAACAAATTAATTCCGGTAACAAAGACAGCCAATGGCGAGGCGCCTCAACGGCGTGATTTCTAGAAGGTTCGGAATTCTTGCGAGCAATAACACCCGGCTGCCAAAGTAGCAGCAAAGGGGTGCTCCAACTGACGAGAAATACTGCGTTTGGGGCCAAATATGTGCAAAATAATTATTATGGAATTAGGCGATGGAGCCAAATAAGTAACTAAAAGGGTTTAGCATACGGGCACGCTGCCCTAAAGCCTAGGTCGCTAATTAAAATACCAAAATGACCTGACAAAATGTGTTTCTAGGCGCGTGCGTGTTAACTAAAATACGCTTCTAGATAATCACTGCTGTTTTTCGGCATTGTAAATTTGAGTTGGTTACTGTTAAGAACCACATCTAGTAATATTAAGCGTAAATAAAGAATATTCACTGTTTCTAAATGCCAGCCGGAGATAGTAAATTCAAATTTGGACACTTAAACCAACTGAACATAACTATTCTCGTCTGTTGTCGCTGGAAATAGTTGTTATGCATTGGATATGAGCTTTTAGAGTCCTGCGCGTTAATTAAAATATATTGTTTGTCAATCGCTACTGCTTGCGGCATTGTAAATAAGACTTTAATACCGTTTCTAAATACCAACCGGAGATAGTAAATTAAAATTTGGACACTTAAACCAACTCAAAATAACTATTCTGGTCTGTTGTCGCTCGAAATACTTGTTATGTATGGGATATGAGCTTTTAGAGTCCTGCGCGTTAATTAGAATATATTGTTTGTCAATCGCTACTGCTTGCGGCATTGTAAATAAGAATTTTTTACCGTTAAAGTCATCTTCTGGTCATACTAAGCGTAAGGGCAATTTATTAAAAAATGCCAGTATCAGTACGTAAACATATTCTTGAGCACTTAAGCAACAGAAAATAACTTTTCGCATTACTTGTCGCTCGCATTACCACTTATACACGAGAAATGTGCTTCAGAATGCGTGCGTGTTAACTAAAATACGCTTCTAGATAATCACTGCTGTTTTTCGGAATTGTAAATATGAGTTGGTTACTGTTAAGAACCACATCTAGTAATATTAAGCGTAAATAAAGAATATTCACTGTTTCTAAATGCCAGCCGGAGATAGTAAATTCAAATTTGGACACTTAAACCAACTGAAAATAACTATTCTCGTCTGTTGTCGCTGGAAATAGTTGTTATGCATTGGATATGAGCTTTTAGAGTCCTGCGTGTTAATTAAAATATATTGTTTGTCAATCGCTACTGCTTGCGGCATTGTAAATAAGACTTTAATACCGTTTCTAAATACCAACCGGAGATAGTAAATTAAAATTTGGACACTTAAACCAACTCAAAATAACTATTCTGGTCTGTTGTCGCTCGAAATACTTGTTATGTATGGGATATGAGCTTTTAGAGTCCTGCGCGTTAATTAGAATATATTGTTTGTCAATCGCTACTGCTTGCGGAATTGTAAATAAGAATTTTTTACCGTTAAAGTCATCTTCTGGTCATACTAAGCGTAAGGGCAAGATATTAAAAAATGCCAGTATCAGTACGTAAACATATTCTTGAGCACTTAAGCAACAGAAAATAACTTTTCGCATTACTTGTCGCTCGCATTACCACTTATACACGAGAAATGTGCTTCAGAATGCGTGCGTGTTAACTAAAATACGCTTCTAGATAATCACTGCTGTTTTTCGGTATTGTAAATATGATTTGGTTACTTTTAAGAACCACTCTAGTCATCTTAAGAGTAAATAAAGGATATTCACTGTTTCTAAATGCCAGCCGGAGATAGTAAATCCAAATTTGGACACTTAAACCAACTGAAAATAACTATTCTCGTCTGTTGTCGCTGGAAATACTTGTTATGCATGGGATATGAGCTTTTAGAGTCCAGCGCGTTAATTAAAATATATTGTTTGTCAATCGCTACTACTTGCGGCATTGGAAATAAGAATTGGTTACCGTTAAAGTCATCTTCAGGTAATACTAAGCGTAACGGCAAGATATTAATAATTTAAAAATGCTGGTAACAGTTCGTAAGCATATTCTTGAACACCTTCTAGACGTGTGCGTGTTAATTAAAATACGCTTCTAGATAATCTCTACTGCTTTTCGGCATTGTAAATATGATTTGGTTATTGTTAAGAACAACTTCTAGTCATATTAAGCGTAAATAAGGTATATAGACTGTTTCTAAATGCCAGCCGGAGATGGTAAATTCAAATTTTTACAGTTACACCAACTGAAAATAACTATTCTCTTTTGTTATGGCCTGAAATACTTGTTATGCATGGGATATGAGCTTTTCGAGTCCTGCGCGTTAATTAAAATATATTGTTTGTCACTCGCTTGTAGCCTGTTCTGGCTGGTTTAAGTTAATTTAATTAAAATGTTTGCTACAATTGCCGGAGTGATACCGGCCACCAGGCAGCTCAGAAAAGCCAAAGTATCAATTAATGCTCTCAAGTTTGTTACCTAAAAAAAAAACAGGATAACTTTTCTAAACGTATAATAAGTTCTAACTAAATACATAGCAAATTAAACTGTATTCAAAAGACAGGAAATAAAATTTTAATAACGTTTGTAACTCAATTCGTTCTCTTCTGATAGTGGGTCTTGCTCGCTGGGATTCGGGCCATGTCAGTTACTTGTAGACCAGGTTATGCATCGAGTACTTCTATTGTCTCGTAGGCGGATCGTCGAAGCTGAAGGCTGTAATAATATCTGATTAGCGGGGCCCGCAATTGACAGCGGTGCGTAAACATGAAACTCGGTTCTGAACTCTTAATCGGCCAAAAATGCAGGCAAAATAATATTAAATAACGTACATACGTGGTGCTATCAGTGGTATCGCTGTCTGAAGGTGTGTGGAATGTGCCGAGCTGGTAGGCAACAGGCCCGAATATATGATTTTATCTTCTTCAGGACCTTGAAGATCCAGGTGAGCGGTGTTTTAATCAAATTTAAGCTCGGGCCTTGTAGACAGCGATTTCCGGGGAAAATGTGAGTTTAGGCCGCTGCTCGTCGCTAACGTGCAGCGGGAAATGGCCCGGATATTAAAACGTGCGAAATTATTAATGTAGCTTCGCCGGTATGTTTCGCTTTTGCTGTAGCTACATACAGGCTGGATTTTCTGAGGTGAACCTTAAGCCGCTCTCGTGCTACGTCGTCTAGGTCGTAATTAGTAGTTTTAGAGCCGGCTAATTAGGTGTTTTGATTTGTGCGGCTTAGCGGCACGGATCTCAGGCGTCGGCTGAGTGAATGGGACCTGGGGGAATTATTTATAGGTGTCTCGCTGATGAGCCTGCGGGTCCCCCGAGCAAGACGGTCTAGATATCGGTTATCTGGTCGGATCTCTAGCTGATGAGCCTAGAGGCTCCCCGAGCTAGACGGTCTAGGTGGCAGGAATTCCACTCGAAGAGCCTACAGGTCCTCCTGAGCAGAATTGGATTGGGAGCAAGGTACGTACAAATTTTCGAAAAGCCTGTAAGGCCCTCCTGAGTGGAGGCCGGTGAGGAACAGGTTCGGAAAAATTCTAGGAAAATTCTGTGTTGCAATGGCTTCAGTTTCTCTTTATATAGCCCGGGCCAGCGTACTCGGCGGAGGGGATTCTTGCTTCGGCTGCGCGGAGGAATACCTGCGCCTGTCCGCGATGACGTCGCTTATCGTCTTCCGCGCGGACTAAAGATGCAGCTCCCGGATACCTAACATGAAATATGATATGGGGGAACGCGCAAATTTATTTAAAATTTTAAAATCACGTTTGCGCTGGGCGAAACGTTACACGCTACAGCTTTCGGCATTGAATATATGATTTGGTTACCGTTAAACTCATCTTCAGGTCATACTAAGCGTAACTGCAAGATATTAACAATTTACAAATGCCAAACAGATGTAATACAGCTCTTTCTGACCAGGTAGTTGTTAAATTTCACAATTTCAACTTTAATTCGCCCAACATTTTACAGAAAGGAAATAACAGAAAAAGATTGATTTACGAAATGATTGACATTAAGAAAACTGTTAAGAATGAAAAGTTTAAACCAATCAATTATGAAGACATAACATTAAAGACGTGATGTCATCAATTCCACCACAAATCATTAAACAAAAAAGTGATAGGTAAGGTAAGGTAACAAAAATATGTTAAATCTGAATCCTCGTAATCCTAATATTTAACGATGTAATATGTGAGCCTATGAAAACGAAATCAAGCTTGGCTTTGAAAAAAATGAAGTCATATGCTATATTACTTTTGATGTTCTTAATTTAAATATGACAGTTATTATAATAGTAGTGGTGTCAAGTTGTTTAAATTTTAAATTACACATGTTTAATCAAGAATAAAACGTTTTTATAATCTAAATTATTAATGTAGCAGATGTAACATTGTTTACGTGTGGATTTTTAGGTAAATTTTCAAATAAAATTTTGGCACGAATTATGTTACGTTCCCAGATAGATAGAAAGAACATTAGTTATGATAAGATAATGCAGTCGCGTATTACATATCATTGCATTCCCGAGGGACACAAGTGTTATCTTATCTTTGCTGATGCAGCTTAGGTAAACTGCTCGAGTACTTTGCAGGATGAAATCAGTTGTAATTTAGAATCTGTACCTTTCACATGTATTTTATAATTGTAACTCCGTTTGTGTATTGATATTAAATAATTTTTTTTATATTAATCACAGTTCGTAAATTTAATTGGCGCAGTCGTGACGGATATTTTGGCAGTTTTTGGACAAAAATCGCCGAAAAACGTGTATTTAATACTTTGGCCGAAACCAAACAACCAACGTCGTCCCAAGAAACAGTATTCGGAACGGAGCCTGGAGGACAAGCATCGCCAAAGGGTCACGCGAAGAATACCATTCTAGTGACGAAACTGCAGCAGAAGCGGCACCAGTAGCTGCAGCTGGACATCTCCGTGGGCAACCAAACAGTGTCGACCTTCACCAGAAGTGGACAAGAATCGCCACAACCCCAAGCTAGGACGGCATCGTCGACGCTTGGTTTAGAAATAAGCACTCCATCGAGGAGACCTAAGAATGAAAATTACAGCGCTATTACTGTAAGTCGCTAACAATACTTGTTGCAGCATAAAAACGATTTAGTTTTAAGCTTGCTATTAAATAAAACGCAACAATTAAAACGAAATAATTAAACCTTAATAATAAACTTAGTATTAGCCTTCGTAAGATTTTATACATGCCATACCTGCAATGGTCTGTTAAAAACGTTACACTAGGACGGAATCCTTAAACGAATAAAAATCATTTGCCCCGCTATTTAAACCAAATTAAAAATAAAAACATAAACAAATCTTAATGCTACAAGGTAACGACGATTTAGTAGCTTTATTCTAAAATTTATTACTGGAGGTAGCACCCGAAGAACAAGTAGAAGCCAATCAACCAGACATGGCACAAGGAGGACAAGCAGTACCAGCAGGACAAGCTTTCCACTTGGAATATTTAAGAATAGTTCCAGAATTTGATGGTACTCCACCCAATTATCCGAATATATTAGATCTGCCGAGGTAATAATCCCACACTACCGTGGGAATGCCGACGCCTTCCTACAGTCCTTAATTCTTTCTGCCTTACGGACAAAATTAACCGGAAGAGCACTTTTAGTAACCAGCGGGCGAGAAATTGCCACCTGGAATGAATTAAGAAACATTTTGAGAAGATCATTTGCTAGACTTGATGCTTTTACGACAAAAACATGAAACGGCCCAAGAATATTTCGAAATTTGCCAACAAACAAGAAGCCTTCTATATTCGAATATTCAACTTAATGAACAAAATCAGGGCACACGAGCAGTCAAACAATTACAGTATGATGAATTAACACTAAAAGCTTTTCTTAGGAATGAATTAAGAAACATTTTGAGAAGATCATTTGCTAGACTTGATGCTTTTACGACAAAAACATGAAACGGCCCAAGAATATTTCGAAATTTGCCAACAAACAAGAAGCCTTCTATATTCGAATATTCAACTTAATGAACAAAATCAGGGCACACGAACAGTCAAACAATTACAGTATGATGAATTAACACTAAAAGCTTTTCTTAGTGGACTCAAGGAACCACTAGGTAGCTTCCTAAGAAGTGTGCGGCCAGCCGCATTAGAAGACGCAATTAAATATGTACTCGAAGAAGAAAATGTGCAATATTCTAGAAGATATGAAACCGAGCATCGAAAAGGATTTCATTCTTCCACATTTACTCAAAAAAGACCACCACCAGGGCTACGAATGACTACTGGCGTAAACAACCTCAACTTTTACAATCGTTACCCTACATATCAATCATTTGGGAATCAACAACCACGAATACAACTTCCAAGGTTCCAGAATAATTCAAGACCAACAAATTTCACTGGACAACAATGGCCAACCCGTTTTCAACAATCGCAACCAAGTACACAAGCAAGAAATGTATTTGCACCCCATAATCGTGCTCAACCACGTCCCACGGCAATGGACACATCATCAGGCGCTACGAGAAGAACAACCAATTTGCTTCAACGATTTAATTTGTCAAACACCCAGCGTTTTACTCAACCAAAACAATTCATTCAACAGTCAAATCAACCCCGAAATTTTATATGCGAGGGACTCCACTACCAAGAGGAACCAGAAGACATCATCGATACACCATCTAAAACAGAACAATTTCTACAGCAAGAATGTGAAGACTTTGAAAATGAGCAGTATGAGTACGAAGAACAGGATTTTACGAAAACAGCCTTGCCCAACGAGCATACGTAGACGAACATCCACCAGCTGAACAAAATGACCAACAGCCCGAATTAATGCAAATCAATAATCAACCATCATCACACCTACCATGCATATACATCCCACAGCTAAAAGTGAATTTTCTCATAGATACTGGAGCTTCTAGGACGCTAGTTGTTATCCCTGATAAGCACAAAAAAGGGGGTGGTAGAATAATACTTACGTTAATTGCTCAACGAATCGAAGCAGCATTCGAAGCACCAAATCACCAAAATATGGGAAATTCCTGGAAGCTCCCGAGGAGTGACGTTAATATAAAATTGTAAATTACAAGCGGGCAACCGCCCCAGGAATTTCTATAGCGTGGTACATGTAACAATTAATATCACAATTCGTAGCTAAAGTGAAAGCTACGGCGAGGGGAAGCCTCGTACTTTACAGATTAAAATATGTAATTAAAGTGATGCGTCCAGATCATGATATAATTATTTCGCGCTGGTATATCGCGCTAATCTCAATTTAAAAACACAATTAATAGAGCAGCAAGGTTACCTTGAGCTGGTGCGAAGCCCTCTTAGCGTTGATAACATCGCAGGAACGGGCTTCCGGGGGTTTGATGGCTCACCAAAAGAGGACAGTAGCTCGTCAATTAAGCGCGTCGAGATAACGCTATCACAGATCGCATCGGGCCGCACGTCGGGGTTCTCGAGGTTTTTAGACCCATAACGTGGTGGGGACTAAATTATTGAAATAAACGTTAGCGGGCAATCGAAAAGGCGCTGAAAACGGTCATACTCACACTAAATTCCCCAAATGTTTTGCTCGGGAAGTTTAGGCGTCAAAAAAAGTCTGCACCAGGCAGTATCTCCAGATTTATATTCAGAGGAATGTCGAGACGCGTACAAATCCCCTAACCAAAGGGTGAGAAGTGCCTAGACATCAATAAGCACCTTCTCCAAAATTGCGACCTCGAACAGCACCAGAAACTTCCAACAACGAGACAAGATGCCAAATTTTCGCGTCGCGAACGTTCAACAATGTGCAACGGCGGCGTATCAAAAATGCGCAATATCCGGACGCAATTCGAAAAATATCGAACATACAGTAAAGCGAAAAAATGATGGTAACAAAATATCGAGAATACAGTAAAGCGAAAATTGACGGTAACATAGTTAAACCAGAAATAGCTCGGCACATCAGACGTTAACACATAATGAAGTTGCTGTAATTCAATTACCAGCCATCTTTAAGACAAAGTTCACAAATTTCACCTATTCGATTTCGACCCCAAATACGACGGTCTTATAGGAACCGATTTATTAAAGAAATTAAAAGCCTGAATCGATTTCACAAACAACACTTTAGAAACCGAAAAAGCCCAAATTCCATTATATTCTATCGAAGACAAGAACCCAGATCTGAACTACCATATTACAATCGAAGCAAGAACTGAAAAAGTAATTAAGATTCCAGTTACGAAAAACATCAAGCAAGGAATAATAGAACACCAAAAAATTAGTGATAGTGTAGAGATACCAGCATCCTACGTTAATGTAAATAATTATCAAGCAATAACCAATATTATTAATAGCAGTGACGAAAAAAAAAGTTTATTATGACCCAACCACTACACATCGAAATGGTCGAAGAAAATCCGAAGCCAGATACCCTACATCACCAACCCGAACCAGTAAACAAAAATTTCAAACAAATCCAACTTAAAAATTTACAACAATTACGGCTAGAACACCTCAACGACGAAGAAGCAACACTTATTAGAACATTATGCGAAGATTTTCGAGATGTATTCTTTTGTGAAGACATTCCACTTAGTTTTGACAACCAAATTAAACACGTAATTAAAACTTCTGATGAAACACCTGTGTACTCCAAAAAATATCGATATCCCCAAGTACATCGTGACGAAGTGAATAAACAAATCAACAAGATGCTCAAGGATAAAATTATATTAAGACCCAGCACTTACCCCTGGAGTTCACCTGTATGGGTAGTGCCAAAGAAAGCAGACGCTTCCGGAAGACAAAAATGGAGAATCGTGATAGATTATCGTAAGCTTAATGAGAAGACCATTGATGACAAGTACCCATTACCAAACATTACCGACTTATTGGATAAATTGGGAAAATGTCAATATTTTTCAACGCTCGATCTAGCATCTGGTTTTCATCAAGTCCAAGTTGAAGAAAACGACATACCGAAAACAGCTTTTAACACCGAAAATGGTCACTATGAGTTCCAACGCATGCCATTTGGATTAAAGAACGCGGCGTCCACGTTCCAACGCGTCATGGACAACATCCTCAGGGGAATACAAAACGAAAAATGTCTTGTATATTTGGATGATACTATTATTTTCTCCACATTCCTTCAAGAACATATAGTAAGACTAAAAGTGGCATTTACAAGGTTAAGACAAACTAATTTCAAAGTCCAACTGAAAAAGAGCGAATTCTTAAAGAAAGAAGTGCAATATCTAGGACACGTAATAACACCAGAAGGAGTTCGACCCAATCCCGATAAAATTAGAGCAATAAAGAACTATCCAATTCCAAAAACACCAAAAGAAATTAAAGGATTTTTAGGACTACTAGGCTACTACCGAAAATTTATAAAGGACTTTGCCTATGACAAAGTGTTTAAAGAAAGGCGCGCAAGTCATTCACTCTAACGAATTTAAAGAAGCTTTTCTAAAACGCAAAAATTTACTTATGAACAAACCAATCCTTCAGTACCCCGATTCAACATCAAATGTTGATATAGGAGCTATCTTATCTCAAGGACCAATAGCAAAGAATCTACCTATCGCTTATGCATCAAGAACTCTCAATGCATCAGAAGAAAGATATAGCACCATTGAAAAAGAACTTTTGGCTATCGTATGGGCTACAAAGTATTTTAGACCATACTTATACGGAAGAAAATGTAAAATAGTAACGGATCATAAACCTCTGCAATGGTTACACTCCTTGAAGGAGCCAAACTCAAAATTATCAAGATAGAGATTACGACTAGAGGAATTTGACTACGACGTGATTTACAAAAAAGGAAAATCCAATACGAAAGCAGACACATTATCTAGAATAAAAATTAATCCGATTGATACGCAATCTATGCAAGTCGAAGTACACTCAGAATTAGACCAACTACTAGACGAAATAAGTCACAGACAAGATGATTTACAAACACCAGAACCGATCTTACAACCACCGACAATGCGAGCATTAACACCAGATGTAATTCCACTTGACCCTATAACTAGCCCTATGAACGAACATTTACCTGAAGATCCGATTCGAAGCCTTGAAAAACTAATCGAAAATGTACCTGACAGATTTAACAAAGATTTAACACCAACTGTTCATTCACAAGATGATTCAGCACTCAGCATCCCAATATGCGAAGATGCTTTAGATTGTAAGAAAAACCAAATCATAATAACAATCGTTCATGGAAAATCTACGAAACCAAAAATCGAAAGAAAGAGAAAAATTCCATAATTACAGCTCATCTAGGAGATCAAGACCTAAAACACAGCATACTACAATTTTTTTAAAATTATTGTTTACCGAATAAAACGTATTACTGTTCGTTCCCGAACGACGAAGTTTATAACTTAGCATGCGAAATCATTACAACACATTTTATAAATGTACTAAAAGAGTTTTACACGTAATAAATGAAGAAGACCGACTAGAAATAATTGCTAATCAACACGAAGGAAAAACAAACCACCATGGAATCTTTGCAACCTGTACGGCAATAAAAAGAAAATACTATTGGGAAAAACTTGACCAAGATGTTACCCATTTTATCAACAAATGCATAACATGTCGAAAAGCAAAATATGAACGTCACCCAACAAAGACACCCTTGAATATCACTGAAACACCGAATAGACCATTTGAGCATTTGCATATACACATTTCAAATCGAAAGGAAATTATTTCTAACAATCATCGATTCATTTTCAAGATTTTGTCAAGCTTATCATCTAACCTCAAAAAACGGAATCGAAGTAGCTGAAAATCTGATAAATTTCATATCCCAACATGGTTCGCCAACATTGATCACAATGGACGGAGGTTCAGAACTTACTAATGAAGTGGTTAAAGACCTTTTGGAATTTCACAAAATTAAAATCCACATTACTACACCAAAAAACCCAAAATCTAACTCTTTAATTGAAATAATCCACTCGACATTGATTGAAAATTATAGAATAATTAAGAATGCAAGTAATAAGGAAACCCCCAAACAAATAATAACGTACGCAATCATCGGATACAACAACACGATTCACTCTGCTACGAAATTCACACCCCTTGAACTGGTTTATGGACATACTGCAACCAGAGACCCGTTTGATCTCCAATTGAACAGTAAATTTTACGAAGAATACGTAACCACTCACAAGACTAAATTGACTTCTTTGTACAAATCACTAAAAGAAGCCATGCATAAGAACAAGGAAAATCTAATTAATAAACAAAATCAAAACATCAGAGCACACAATTACAAAGTAGGAGACGAAGTTTTAATAAAAACCGACCAACGAAACAAATCAGCCAATAAATATGAAGGACCCCATGTAATAAAGGAAATTACGGATAGGAATATAATAACCCTAGTCAACCCACAAAACAACAAAGAAAAGAAAAGGCATGTAGATGCCCTAAGTCACCCAATTGTGTCAGGTGCCTCTGCACTCAATACGTCATCAACATCGAACGCCCAGAAATAACGAAAATTATCCACAACCCCGGATTATTTCCTTACAAACTAGGAAATGCCAAGAACTCCATGGATAAATGGACATTAATCAAGAACGTTGAATGCAGTCCGATAATCAACGAATACAACTTACTAAAACAAAATATTTTAGAAGTAGATACTATATTTAAGAAAAATTTTAATGGGCCCGCTTATGCTAAGGAATTTACCAATTATTATTCGCTTATAAATGCTACGTTAGTTGAAGTAAATAGGAAAATACGTCGACTATTTCCCAATCGACAGAAGAGAGGAGCAATCGACGGTTTAGGAAGCTTAGTTAAACTGGAAATTTAGATGCTACAGATGGACAAAAATATGAAAAATCTATCGAAGAACTTCAAAAGGAGCAAGAACACCAAACACTCGTTAAACAAATATCGCTCACAGAACAAATTTTAGATAAAGTCAACAAATCCATAAACGTTTTGCAAACCAATCAATATTTATTGAAGTCGCGCATTCTACAAATTGAATCCCAAGTAAAAGAGAATACAATACACAAAGCTGAAATGTACTCATTAATCAACAATCTTACAATTTACTGCAATTTCAAATTTAATATTGCACATAACTAACACCCTGGAAGAAGCTGTTACTTTTTCCAAATTGGAAACTTTTCACCCGTCAATCATGGACCCAGAGGACTTACAAGCAAACCTAAAGTTTATAAAAGGTAAAATAAATAATATGCAACTACCTTTCGAACCAACGAAAAAAAATTTATTACTATTCGAGAAAATACTAACCGTTAAAGCCTATCAAACAAATACTAATTAGTATTTATCATAGAAGTACCTCTAACAGGGACAACGAAATATGACTATTACCATCTGTATCCATTGCCAATGAAAATCGACCAGCGATACCAAGCGGTGTTACCACAGAATAAATACCTATTATTTTCGGAATCTAATTATATCTGTACTAATGAGCGAATGAGTTTCGAAAACACCTTATGTGAAGCGCAACTGCTCTCATTTTCAAGAACTAATAATTGTAAACCCAAAATGTTTTCCCTAGAAAATTCTAAAATTCAAAAAATAGATCGTGACTTATGGATTATTGTAACAACCTCTGAGTTGATAACCAAACTAAATTGTAATCACGATCACAGGACAATACCATTGTTAGGCACATATACCGTTCAATTACCTGTAAATTGTGAAATGCAGATCGATGGCAAAATATTAAAAACCAGTCAAAACTCAAACTCAATATACGAAATGGTTCATTTACCAATGCTTAACCAAACAATTAATCAACCAACTGTTAATAATATTGAATTTCCAAAATTGCATTTAGAAAACATCGATCTGGATGACATACAACAGCTTAGGGAAAAATTAAGGAAATTACCCAGTGAACTTGTGACCACCAATTACAATACTTATGTACACGCAAGTAACTTTACATTAATTATTATTTTAGCTCTAATATTGTTTGCCATATTTGTTTTATATAAGTACGATTTATTGCCTAAAATCTGCAAAAGAATTAAATCAGAAATCAATAATGAACCTTTACAACCTATAGAAATATTGCCCTGAAAAATAGGTGGAAAATGTGATTTCCCCCAATTTTTCATCTTAGGATGGGAGGAGTTATGTTACGTTCCCAGATAGATAGAAAGAACATTAGTTATGATAAGATAATGCAGTCGCATATTACATATCATTGCATTCCCGAGGGACACAAGTGTTATCTTATCTTTGCTGATGCAGCTTAGGTTGAAACAATTTTTTGGCTTCACCTAATTGTTTCGCCAGTTATCCATTTATTTCAGGCCTAACCTGTATAATTTTATTTGAATTATAAATCCTTTGCATTTCGAATTCGTAAATTTTCCAAAGCAGCGTATTTTTACCTGTATCGAGTTCCTTTCGTTTGCGCGATGCCCTTTCTGACCCGTGCTGTCTCTTATCAGAGTGCGAGTCTTCTTTTGGGCACGAATTGTTCGTACCTCGCACTTGCTATTTTTGGCCCGCCGTCACCGGCGTGGTTAAATTATTTTTGTTCCAGTCAAATTACGTGCGCTCAATTAATCTAATGAGCAGTGTGTTTCCTAGGGCTGATTATGATCAGGTACGATGGCGCTTTTCTGTCTTATTTTCCCCATAGTAATTACATTTTTTCTTAGCTGTTTATTACCAGTTTCAACCACGAGTTTTTTTCGGAGGCCAAGCCGCTAGCCTTATCGCATTTTCGACACCTGCTGGCGCTCTGCTTAGTTGCTGCCGTTCGAGGATGCCTTTGCTATAATTTGCATCCACGGCGATTTCGTCCATTATGGTAGCAATTCACGACCAGCTTATTTTGAACCGAAGGGTGTAGCTACCCCGGCCGGCGTTTGCCTGTTAGCCGTTTATGAGCGTTGGAGAAGCGAGGTTAGTTTGTGTTATTCCGGGATTTATCGTATCTTCAATACCTGGATTTTACTTTTATACATTTTAAACCAGTAATTATTTGGAATTTAAATTCATACGTTCCGCAATTATTAGCATGTAATGTTCAATTTCATACATGCTCTTGCTTTTTACATTTGAATTTTTATGCTTATAGTTAATTATGCTCAGTATTTACAGCTGCAATTTTGATGTATTGACCCTCTGTAAAAGGTACAGTCACGCGTTTTTATTTTTAATAGCCTAAACAGAATAGTCCGGCAGCCACGGGGTAAAACCCAACAATTTCGTATTAAGTTTTTTTCAAAACGGATTTGTGGTCTAAGGGTCTCCTAGTTTTGATATCCAACTGATGACAAAGCGTCATCCTTGAGCAACTCCAGATACGGGGTGTCCGATAAACAAGTAGGTGAAATATCACTCTTTTTAAATTATTTGCAAATTTTACCTAAATAAACGAGTTTTTTTACAAATGGTTTGCTTCTCATAATAAAGTTTATATAGAATAAAAACAAATTATTTTAACTACAGAGTGTTCCAAAAGTATATTATTATATTAAAAACGTTCCTGCTGACGTAGTTTGAGCGGCAAGGACAGCTAGCGAATGAGTACTGCACATCAAAAGCGACAGTCTTTTTGGGCACAAGCAATGGAAAGTTTTTAACTTTTTTTTTCACAACCAAACTTAATGTTTAAAAAACACTTGTTTTCACGTATATTTAACTAGACGTTACAGTATACTCGAATCTGAAAAAGAAATCGCTATTAGAGATCGTATTACCATGATACAGGAATATTTATGCTTGGTTTCTACGTAAGAAACCTTCTCCAACTTTTGTGTGTCTGTTTGTTGTTTCAGCCAAAAATTTTTGGGACACTGTAACTGTCATGTAGCTTCGTTTTTAAACACGTACATTGTTATTTTTAGCTGAATTTTGAACTGGAACACAAAATATTTTCATATCAGAAATTCATTAATATTATTAAAACTTTATAACACAGATTTTTTAAACACCGCGTATATGGCTGAAACTTGTAAAATCAATAAATTCAATAAGTTAACGTACAATTAACCATATAATAAGAAAGTAGTATTCAAGTTTAAAGCTAAGAACATACAATCATCTTATTGTTTTGAAGCACCCTGTGTATCTCAAGTTGCTCAAAGATGCCAGCTTGTCATCAGTCGAATATGGTAAATAGACATATAAATCTACGAGAATATGTTAAAAAATAAACGTAATACGAAAATTTTCACTTCAGGGAAATAACACGGTTCCGCTGCCGGACTAGAAGGATTTATGAAATGACTGTGATAAGCTTATCTCACGAATGATTTGTTGGTAAAGTTATTAAAATAACCCGAAAGGGGTTTCTTTGATTTTAGGCGTGTCGCAACCTTCAGTTAACGTACACAACTTTGTTATCACATTTTTTGCATTTTAATTATCCTGATTATTTATTACTGACACTTCAAGACTTTTTACTACTTATTAATTAAACGCTAGTCACTTGCAGTTTATTTCCTCTTATTATTTGAAATCTTTTGATTTCTGGCGCCCATTTTCTTTTCCTTTTTTTGAAGACATTCCAGGGTACACAGCTGATGATTTGAACCTACGACCCAAGGCCGCCGAAATTTGAGTTAGCTAGGGCCATCGCGGTGAGTAAAGAGTTTTCAGAGCTGCCGTGGTGTATAAACTATAGGGGGGTTGATCTGCGATTTTTACTACCATTGCTTAATTTTATTAATTAATCGCAGGTCGGCTTCTTTATTGTTTCAAGGTAACCTGCTCGAGTACATCACAGGATGAAATCAGTTGTAATTTAGAATCTGTACCTTTCACATGTATTTTATAATTGTAACTCCATCTGTGTATTGATATTAAATAATTTTTTTATATCAATCACAGTTCGTAAATTTAATTCACGGCAGTCGGTGACGGTTATGCAATGGTTTAGGTTATGTATAATGTGTATGTCATTCTAGAACATCAACATAATGTGAATTAATAATCGACATATGTTTCAATTTTCAAAGCCAAGCTTGATTTCATTTTCGTTTGTTCACACGTTATTCAAAATGTAACTTTTTTGAAATCGGCAGAGTACCTCGAAGTCGTCATTAAAATACCAGAAATTGGCAGTGAAGTAATCCATTGTTTTACGACTTTTTGTAGACAGCAGGGCGATAGGTAAACGTCAACCGACGTATACATAACCTATAAAAGTTGGTTAAAATGTTGTCATTTCGCGATTTCTTGATTTCAAAAAATATAATGTAAGTACTCCTTGGCACAGAAGTTTACTTTTATCCCTCATTTAGTTTATTTGATTTGGCCCTACGGACCTCGGCAACTAAATCCACATTCGTGAAAAAAGCTAAAGTTCAGTGCCTTGGTATGCAAATTATTATTGTTTACAGAAAATGCCAACTAGGATTCCAGTTCTCGGCTTAGCGCTTTATATTAGCGAACACAACCATTGCACCTTTTATCTTTGTTTACATTGTGGTCGTACCATATAGTTAATAGTACTATATTGTAACGCTAGCTTCTGTATAAATTTGGTTAAACGAATATTAAATAATATATTCAAATTTATACATCGCCCACCTTAAGCGTTATCAAGAACCACCAATGTCCCAGAAGATAACCCAGCGCGGGCCCAGGCCGAACCCAAAGATAACGGAAGACGGGCAAATGCCGCGCGACGCTCTCCCCACTTAGGAACTTTCCAAGGCACATAAAAGCAGTTGCAGAGCTCATTTCAGACAGATTTTCCACAGAAATTTTTCCAGATCCCGATTCCAGTCCCCGACCCCGAAGCTTGAGCTTGGCTCAAGTTTACCCGTTTCCCCGCCTGCTTCTCGTCCGATCCGAAAAGACTTCCTGACAGACTTCTCCGGAGATTTTCTTAGAGATTCCCAGCGACTCCGTTTCCCCGTCTAGCTAGGGAAATTATTATTCCTCCGCCAGAGCCCAGAGGACCTGTTCCGAAGTTAATTAATCCAGCGGTTCGACATAGAACGTCTAGGTCATTAGCTTGATTTTCCTGTTAAATCCCCAAGAGTTAATTAGACCCGCGGTCTGAAATAGGACGTCTATGTCATTAGCTCGGCTTTCCTGTTAAAATCCCCCTAGATAATTAGAAACCTGATAGTTTAGACCAGCGGTCTGAAATAGAACGTCTAGGTCATTAGCGAAACTTCCCTGTCAAAAACCGATAGCTGGCTAGATTTAGCGGTCCAGAAAAGACGTCTGACTCGCCAGCTGTGTCCTCCCACAAACCCGTATCAAAATCCGTTTGCGAGCCGGCCATAAATCACGAAATATTCAAACGCCAGCTCCCTTTGTAATTGTAAATTCGAAACCTCGACATACAAACCGAATTTAAAAAACTGCAAGCTTTGCGAGCCGATTTACCTGTATTAATTAATTAGATGACAGCAAACAACCTACCTGGACGCTTCTGAGACCTGGGGGAAAGCATTGACGAGCTACAAATAGCACATGTGTGTTTGGGGGTTATCGGCTTCGAAGCCGCCTTGCGTTCGCGAATCGAGCTCCGCCCGTGGCACAGAATTCCCCGCTTCGCGGAGAATCTCCCGGGGCATTTTAGCAACAATTGTAGTCACACAAAGCGGGTAAGGAAATAGTGCCGCAATCTAAATTGTGAAACTGATAGGAGATCCATAGCGCCGCCACAGCCGATCAACGAGTCGGAGGCCCGATAAGCTCCGAGGCTCCTGGACGGACGCCGCATGAGTGCAGTCCGCAAGGCGAACAAGGGCGTAGGATTGGTTGCCGTCTTCACAGGGACCGAGAACCGCGTTATTGTATTTAATTCAACCTGCATAATATACATTTCATTTCTATCCGATTTTACATAAATTTTGAGTGTGTACATTTAGTTAAATATAATAAACTTGTTTGAGATAATTCTCTGATGTAGATTTGTTAATCTAAGGTATATCTGAAAGGAATAAATCTCTGGCTGATAGCTACTCGACGGAAGTAAATTTTGACACCCTCATCAGAGGGCTAGAATGTCACAATATTGCTAGCGCTTGTAAGTGGGGGGTCACAGGGTAAGTGAGACAGACAACCAACTATTTTACATACTTAGTGAGTTGTGCGCAAGCGTCGTCCGCGCGGTGGGGAAATGAACCTCATGATCAAGTTTAAAATTCGCTTCTAAAGGCGGAGTTCGAATTCTCAGGCATGCACACGAGAATGTTCAGAGTGAGACTATGTCGGCGGCGTAATGTTTTCGCCCGTTCCCAGACCTTACTAGCAATATAGAAGTAAAAATATATGGGTCGTACAACAACAAGAACAGAAACGTAAGCTCCCCGGCGGTAAAACCGCAATGCAGTGAAAACATACGACATTATTCCGTGTTGTCCAGCAAATTTACGTCACTAACTTTCTAATTCTTAGCCGAGCAGTGCATTTGAGAACCGTACCAAGCCGAGAACTGGGATCCTAGTTGGCATTTTCTCTACCAAAAACTGAAGTTTAGCGTTTTATTACGAATGTGGATTTAGTTGCCGAAGCCCGTAGGGCCAAGGTCAATAAACCACATGAGGGATTAAAAGGAACTTCAGTTTCGAGGGGTACATTATGTTTTTTTAAATCGAGAAATCGCGAAATTACAACATTTTAGCCATATATGTAATACTCCTGTATTGCTAGCGCCTGTAAGTGGAGCGGTCACAGCGTAAGTGAGACAGACAACCATCTCTTTCTACGCACTTGATGCATCGCGCGCAACCGTCGTCGGTGAACACGTGAATGAAGCTGTGCAGTTCGAATTCTCAGGGTTGCGCACGAGACCCGTAGTGCTTAGAAAGAGACGGACGTACTTGTCGGCGCCGTAATGTTTCGCCCGTTCCCAGACCCTGCTAGCAATATAGGAGTATTACATATATGATTTTAACCAACTTTTGTAGGTTATGTCGACGTCGGTTGTCGTTTACCCATCGCCCCGCGATACCTACAAAAAGTCGCAAAACAATAAATTACTTCACTGCCGATTTCTCGTATATTAATAACGATTTCGGCGTTCTTCACCTCCGATTTTAAAGAAACTACTATTTTAATACTAAAGAAGGCTTATAAAAAAACTGAATATATTGTTTTGTTTGTTTGTTTGTTAATGGACAAGGTCTAGGCATGCAGAGTAACAGGTACCTTAGACACCGACTGCTTTGGTCATATGGTCAAAGTCCTACTTAGAATTTTGCCGAGACTAAGGAGTTCCAACCCTAGCAAGGGATCTTTTACATGCTACACATCGTAGTAACACATGGGACCCACGGCTTTACATCACTTCCGAATGATGGCATTCTGTAGAAGCTTTCATCTGCATTTTTTTATTTTTGAAAACCTCACCGGGACCGGGAATCGAACTCGCGACCCTTAGATCAGTAGTCAGGATGCTTACCACTGAGCTACCGACACCGGCTATATTGTTTTGTGAAAATTTAAATTTGAAGTTTTAATCTACAAAAGTGGCTGCTTGAAATAACACAACACATTTTTTAATATACACTGCCGGACAAAAAAAACCAACACCTATATTTTTTAAATATTTTTATATTTAAGCGCCATTTGAGTTTCTTAGACGGTATTCATTAATTCCATTACGTCATCGAGTAATTAGGTAAGTCCAAATGTTATCAAACTTGCACAATGGTAGGTAAACAGCGAATATGTGAAAATCAAGTAAACCGGGACCTGCTTATATAATTAAATGAAATTTCCTTTGTTTATTGTTATGTTTGTTTGTTCCTGTTAATTAAACAATTTTTGTGTTGAAACTTGACCATGAGACGCGACGATATTGGAAAAACGATTGCATTACATGAAGACGGAAGAAGTGTTCGCTATATCGCTGCTGCTTTGGCACAGCCCGAAGTACAGTGCATGACGTTATAAAGCGATACCAGGAAACTGAAGAACCATAAGAAGAGTCGGATGGGGTCGTCATCGTTCTACAAGCGAACAAACGATAGGGATGATCGATTTATTGTTAGCACATAAAAGTGTCCGTTTTTTTTGTCCAGCAGTGTAGTAATGTATAACGTTTTCCTTCAATTCTAGTTTTGCGTGGATTACCCCTTAATTCCGTGTCATGTACCCACTGACGAACTTGTCTGGCGTAATGGTAGATCAAGGTTTCGACCAAAAAACGTATATATTTTTTTCATTTTTATCTAGAAAGGTGCTGTAAATAATTTCTAAGAAAAGGTATCTTTAACACCTTGATACGAGATTTTTCTGATAAAATTTGTCGGCCATTAGCTTTCCTGTATTTATAACCCTGCCTTTTAAAATTTTGTAAAATGTTGTCTCCCCCCCTTCACATTTTAATTCCATTTTACTAAAATCATCGTGATAACTAAAATACCTACTTTGGTTTTTCCAAAATCCATTGTTAAATTGTGAAATAATTGTTTTAAATACCTGAATGGAACTGAATAAAAATAAATTCAGTTTACGCTAATATTTATATGATTTTAAACATCATACATCATGCAAATATCTTGTTTGTTGAATTCAGGCAGCATTTTTACTTCCTTTTACAATAAAGGAAGTATTGGATTCACCCCAAACATTCGAAATTGAGTTTTCAACAGATCTTCACGTTTTAGAGTCCCCTGAACCAAAAAAACATATTTTTTTTCATTGGTCTGTCTGTCTGTCTGTGTGTGTGTCTGTGTGTGTGTCTGTGAACAGAATATCTCAAAAACGTAAAGAGGTATGGCGTTGAAACTTCATATATAAGTTTTGTGTATTATGTAAATGAGACAGCAAGCTTTTGAAGAAAATCGCATAACCGGAAGTAGGTGTTTACTCTTGTGATTTTTCAGTTTTTTTCGATTTTTTCAAAAACGACTCTAACGATTTTTTTTAAACTTTACATTTTTACTACATTTTTAATGTGTATTGATGTGAAATAGGTGATTTTCCAGTTGAATACTTTTAAAGTGGGTTTCTTTTGTTTTTTTTCTATTTTTTTTATTAACTCCTATTTTAAATAAAACACCCGGTATATTATTACATTTTTGAATTCACCTTAAAATTCTAGAGAAAATTTGTCTCTTCAACTAACGCTCTATTTTGTACCGTTTTTGTAGAATTTGTAATTTTTGAAAATTTTTGACAAATGGTTAATAAAAATTAAAAATGAAATTTTTGACTAATTATAAGGTCACTATAAAAGGAAGTTGTGTGAGTATCACACCAGATTTTTTGGAAATCGGAAAAAGCCTAGTCACTGCAAGGTTTTATTTTTTGCTCAGTACTGTTCTTGTTTTTTAGAAGACATGTTAATTTTAGTCGATTATTAGCTGTTGAGTAATACACTTACTTAAGCTTTTGTCATGTACCCATTTAAAACATATGACGTTTTATAAATTACATAGTGCCGCAGATGAAATGCAGTGTTGGCGTTCAACAAAAGGTTTCTATTAAAGCGAATGAATTTTACCTGATATCTTGTGAGTTCAATTTCACACAACTAAACATACCTACTGGGAATACTTTTCCCAAGGACCATGAGAAATTGCGACACCTTTACTTGGTAATGCAAAAAGCATTAATTAATTATATGCTGTTTGGTAATAGATTATGTAAAGTCTATTTGGCAACGCTGCAGTGCAAATGTATGGGCCGCAGCTTCAGGTTTAAGGCGGCTAAGCAAGTTACTAAATCAAGTAGCTTAATTTAGTTACTTGTATCATGTAAACATTTTCGTTTAGTATGGTTTAGTACTTGAGCAAGTAAAGAATTTAGTAAACTGCTTAGTCAAGTGGTTAGAAATCAGTTCTATTTACTTGAGCAAGTGGTGTACCCCCACTACGATTTTCGGTAACTAAACGCAAACTAAGCAGGTGTAGACAGGTTAGTTTAGTGAAGTGTGAAGTGTATTAGTGAGACCAGTCGTTCGCTACATAATTTGTTGAAACATGGCGTCCCGTTGGAATGAAGATACAACATTAAAATTTGTGCAAGAATATCAAGAGCGAGAATGTTTGTGGAATACCAGGGCTAGCATTTACACGAACAAACAAGCCCGAGAAACGGCTTACAAAGAAATTGAATGCATTATGGGAATTGTGGGATTTGGAGTTGCAGAAATAAAATAGTATATTGTATGTTAAGAGCTGAAAGTGCATTCTTGCCGCTTGCGCATGAATATTGCTGGTTGAGACGAAGTCGAAACCAGCAATCATGCAAAAGCGGCAAGCGCACTTCTAGCTCGAAACGTACATACTATTTTTTCGACGACTGAGCATAGTATTAAAGGAAAATATCATATCTTGTTTTCTTGCAAAAATTAATTGACAATCAAGTTAACATTACTCGCGCAGTCCATGACATGTGACGCGATTATTTCAACAAATGACGGGCGTTGTCAAGGAAACATCCGAACGTGGCTACCTATTTTGTTCACGCGGAAACCCAAAACGCTCGGCGAGCGGCAAAGTGATGAAAACGCACGCTCAGCGGCAAATGTCAACTTTCTGTTGTCAAATGACAGTGAGAAAAATCTACTTTCGATGTCAGTCGTCGAAAAATAATATCCGCCAATTCACCACATAAGTGAAAAATACATTTCTTTAATGACGAACGAATTATTGCACGTTGTGCCATTTTGAAAAAGTCAACGTTAACTAAACAATTATGCTAAAATGTGTGTAAACGTGCTCGCTAACTAAACTACTAAATTTTAGCTACTTGATTTAGTAACTTGCTTTAGCTACTATACATGTGTATAGCCGCCTTTAGGTTTAATATTTTAGCGTGGCAGCCCTGTTTTGTTGTGCAGTGTGGTCCGTGCAGAATACATATAATGGGTCCGTGGTCCATTTATTTTGTTATGGTTGCTGTCGAAGTGTTTGTATAACCTTTCCTACGACTGAACAGTCTTGGGAGTTTTTGAATATTGTGCCGTGTTTAGAATATCTTCTTTCAAAATTGGGCGGTGGCAAGTTTGCATATATGCCGGCAGTAAGTAAAAATTAAATTAATGTAAATATTAGTTAATTGTGTCAAAAACGTTTAACAAGATTGTGGCATTAAGAGATAAATTGTGCTGCACAAGGTACTTTCATTTGGCATTTGTAATTTATTAATCATGTATAATTCCAACTTTTTCCATTAGGGATGGGGGTACAAGTTTAGTATACGGTCCGGTCGTATTTTTCTCTCTAAAAAAACTCATTGAGACCTAACAACTAATCTAAACCACTAACCTGAACCGCCGCGAGCGCAACATTTGCTTTAAACATTACGAGACAATAGCGGCACACAAAACATTTTTACATTCAGGGAAAAAATACAACCGGACCGTATACTGAACTTGACCCGGGATGGGCACTATCGAATGAATTGTGCTATCGAATGATCAGTTATTGAATAGTATCACCTATCGAATGAATAATTCGTTCAAAGTCATTCATTAGTTATTAGTTCACCAATCGCCTGCTTGTAGCTCTTGACTCATGTTCATGCTTGTAAAATACAACATTATGTGGTCCGGGGCGGGCAGGGCAGCACTTCTAAGGGGTAAAAATCTGTCATTTAATTTGATTACCTACCTATATGTATAACTATACAGGGAGTTTATTATAACGCGCAATGTCTAAATGCATTTATTTTAAAGGAGATATAGGCCAGTCACCGTAGACACAAAAATCGCGTTAGGTCGCAAAAAATTGCACTGCGCTGATTTTTTGGTATATTGTAAGGATACATACCAATAGTGTAAAACCAAGTTTGCAGCTTCGAAAGACCTGTGCTAACTGCGTGGTGCTCAAAAAACCTTTTTTTTTTTTACTTTTTTCACTTTTTGGCTTATTACTTCTAAGATCTGTATCTGTACACTTTTAAAGTAGACAAAATTTTCTACAATTTGAGTGTGACAGCAGCTTCGTAGGTTGAATACGTCCAGAGATACAGCGCTTCAAAGATTGGCTATTTTTTTCAAAAAGTTTGAAATTGTAGTTTTAGCCACCTTCCGAGCAGAATATCGGTTAAAATGCTCATCCTACGAGGAAAGTCATGGAAAATAAAGTTGTAGAGCAGTTACTTAGCTTTAATTTAAGTATAAGTGTAACCCTATAGGTCCAATAGTTCACTTTTTACCAGGAAAAAACTAAAAATTAAGGAAAACGGATTTTTCAAGAAATGGAGCTCCTGTTATTAATATTGCACAGTTACCTATATAATGTTACAAAAATGACATTACATTTATAAATTTGATTTATTGTTATTTCTAGTGTCCGCCAACATTTGCTACAATTTGAGCGTTACAGCAGCTTCGTAAGTCCAATACGTCCCGAGATACAGCACTTCAAAAATTGTAGTTTTAGCCGTCTTCCGAGTAGAATATCGGTTAAAATACCCATCCTACGAGAAAATGAAATTATATAGCAGTTATTTAACTTTAATTTAAGCACAAGCGTAACCCTATAACCCTTGTTATCAGGAAAAAACGAAAAATTAAGGAAAACCGATTTTTAAAGAAATATAGCCTGACGAATTGCAGAATTTTTGTAAAGGATAATAAAGACATAACTCAGTGGAAAATGGTTTATATCATGCAAAATTAAACTGAGTGCAGTTAATAATAAGGTATAAAGTTATCAAAATTGTATAAAAATTATTTTGATAGTTTGGGTGACCTGGGACGTGAAATGCTGAACGTGAAGTGATGGCGGGACCTCAGCTCAATTTTATAATAAATTACAAGAGAGAAGTAGGTATGTAATATTAGGCTTACCTTTACGCACTTAACGAGACAGTCGTGTTCGTTTGGAAGGCCCAGGTTCGTCAGACGGCTTTTCTTGGAGCTCCGGAGACTCCTCTAATGTCGGATTAGATCTACTACTAGATACTAGTGGTAAAACGTCGTCTTCTTCATCCGACTCAGCCATGGCTAAGGGAGGAGTATTCAGGCAGGTCTTCCCCTGACAAACTTTGCAGAGAGTAGAGCATTTCAGCCCTGCTCTCTGACAGGAGCAGCTCCCTCCTCTGCACCCTTTCTGGCATCTGCATGACATGAATTTCAGCAGGGTTAGCGGCGCTGGTTCCTTGGTTGAGGTCACCGGTGTCAGTACCTGCTGGTTCCTTGTCCACCCCCAGTTGGTGGGCTCTTATCTACTCCTAACCACTTCTGCACCTGGTGGTAGGTTCTGTAGGAATGTTGGGCACCAGCCTCTTCGGTTGGGGGCAGACGAGAGAGGTGGACTTTGGCGTTGGCAGCAGATCGGACAAATATCCCGTAACGCAGGATGTAACTCTTCCTGCATGCGTCATGTACGGTGACTTCATTCAATTTACTCAAAAACTGTTTGTTCTGGTGGAGCCCACGTTTCTCACTCACTTCCATTAGCGTCTGAATACCGCGTTTTTTTACTGTCACTAGTGTCACTGTCCCCGTCCCTTCCTCAAGTACACTGCGACACATGAAACAAACACCCATTTCGCAAGAAGAATAAAAAAAAAACAAAAAACACTTCAATAAGTTCAACGAAAAACAAGATTTTTGATTGAAAAGTAACAGTTCGAACAGTTTGATCCGGACACGGCCGTTTCACCAAGCACAATGAGTTGCGTACTGTAATGTCATTTTTGTAACAGTCTATAGGTAACAGTGCAATATTAATAACAGGAGCTCCATTTCTTGAAAAATCCGTTTTCCTTAATTTTTAGTTTTTCCTGATAACAAGTGAACTATTGGACCTATAGGGTTACACTTATACTTAAATTAAAGCTAAGTAACTGCTCTACAACTTTACTTCCCATGAATTTCCTCGTAGGATGAGCATTTTAACCGATATTCTGCTCGGAAGGTGGCTAAAACTACAATTTCAAACTTTTTGAAAAAAATAGCCAATCTTTGAAGCGCTGTATCTCTGGACGTATTCGACCTGCAAAGCTCCTGTCACACTCAAATTGTAGAAAATTTTGTCTACTTTGAAAGTGTACAGGGTGACTTTTTTCGTAGGATACAGCGTTTAGAAGTAATAAGCCAAAAACTGAAAAAAGTCTAAAAAAAAAGTTTTTCGAGCACCACGCAGTTAGCACAGGTCTTTCGAAGCTGCAAACTTGGTTTTACACTATTGGTATCTATCCTTACAACATACCAAAAAATCAGCGCAGTGCAATTTTTTGCGACCTACGATGTTTTAAATGACTGGCCTAATATCCTTGCATAAAAATTTCCTTTGATCTCTCGATATCTACTCAGATCCACCAAGAACTGAGATCTCCTTCATATCTCCAAGATTTCCCGCGATTCTCACAAATATCCCAAGGTTTCCCCAAGATCTCAAAATATTTGCAGCTATGTATTAACATTTTTAGTAGTGAAAAGAAAAGTTTGTATGCATACTATACTCTACGACCCTCTGAATACTACTCTTTACAGCATTGATTTTTTACAAACACATTTTTTTCCATTGCAGAGACAAAATTTGTTGTTTTTTTCCTACGTGTTTCATCTAGAAAACAACACATGTATGTATAGCCCCCTCTGCTGGAAGAAAATCCTGGCAATCGTTTCCGTTAATGTCAATACTTTTAACGTAATCAATTATTTCCCTGCTATTTTCCCATGCATTTTTTGATAGATCTACATATTTATCGATGACTGATTCTTCTATACTGTTTGTTGTATTTTCCAGTAGTTTTCAGCACTATGACCTGTAGATCAAGCTGCAGGTGTTAAACAATTTAAAATAGATTATATATTTTTTTCTATAGCACATGTTAAAGTGTGCTTTTATCAACTCAAAACAAAAGGTCAAGTTTTACTTTAACAGCAAGGGTAGATAAAGTAGCACTTTAACATCAAGGATAGATAAAGTAATTTAATTTTGTAACTTTTGTTTAAATTAAATATAACAGCTTCGCATTATCGTAGCAACCCAATCTAGCTACTGACATTTTGAAATGTCATTGACTGTCTTTATAATCTTTTGAAATTGTTAAAGTTCTTGCTATAGAAAAAAATATTGTATTATACACGACGATAAAGTTATTTCTATCCACTCTTGAATCATTAACGTCTCGACTTCGTCTCGACGTTAAACGATTCACTCGTGGATAAAATTTAACTTTATCGTCTTGTATAATAAATTACTATATTTCCGATCATGTTTATACATTTATATGAATTTATTTTAACTTTATGAGTGGGTTTTATGCGGTTTTATGGTAGTAGAGATTTATGTGTTATTTTATATGAAAAATAGCAGTTTAAGCAAGAATACATAATCATTACGCAGAGTTTCAGAATAAGTGCCGTTCGTCGCTAAGTATTAAATACATAGTTGTCAATACTCAACACAACAATTCGTAAAAATTCAATATTTTCCTAATTAAAACAGCAAATTGCTGTGGATGACTATTGTCCTTCGCACAATCACTGGTGTTACAAATAAAGGGTTAAACTAGTGTTGCTGAACAAAGATTTTTTTTATGGACATTGCAAAACTTTGGCATCATCATTTAATGAATGTAGATAATAACTGGATCTGCAGCTCCTATGCATTAACCGCCAATGCAAAGGCATAAAAATAATGAAGAGATAGATATCCTACAATGTAATGTAACACACAATTTTTTAGTTTTCTCCCGTCATGCCTAATGTGCCCTAGATAGGATGGGGATGCTACAGTTTTTATATTAACAAAATACAAAATTATACGTTGTTAGAATGAATTAAAACTTCAGTTGAATTATAGTTTTTTTTTATATTGTCAGTACATATAAGATCTTTTTTAAATGATTTAGGTAGGAATAAAAGTTGTAATATACTGAGTTTGCGTGTTTGAGTTTGAGTCTTGTGATAATTCATTCCAGGCAACTTGGAGATGATGTCGTAGTTCGGCAATCGTTCCTAAAGGTTCTGGTAAAGTAAACATCTTTTGTACCATCATGTTCCAGGCATGTTTCAGAAATGTTCAATAGGCAATAAATTTGGAAATTTAGCAGGCCACGGGAGAATGTTGATGTTTATACTCTTAATTGTTTTTATTTCATACTGATGTCAAAAATTAATTTTTTCGGACTATTTATGGTACAAAAAATGGAACATTAAAGTCCAAGTACTTTAAAGTAAAATATTAAAGTTCAAGTACTTTAAAATTATACGTCAGTTGTTGACAGGATTAATTAAAATTTATTCAAATTTCAAGAAATGATTTAATTTCATAACAATAATAACATTACTTCATTAACTACTTGCTAATACAATAAACATTAAAAGTGCAGTTCTTTGATTTTTAAAAACTACACTTGCATTAGAAAGAGGGGACATATTTATTGTGTTTTCTTCGGATATTTCAGTCACAGTCGATTCAGAGATGGACATCTAATTTTCTAAATTGTAAGTTGCTGCACTAAAGGTTTGCACGACAGGCGCATTCGAGGTTCCAACAGCATTGTTCTCTCCCTGCAATACCATTTTTGAACATTTCTTCTTGTTCTCCATAGACTCTTTTAGATATCCTTCAGCCACAGTTGAGCTTTTCCATCCTCCATGTCGTTTAATTCTAATCCAGTCCTTGCCGGCGTCCGGTAACATAGTTGCAGAACTCCGTAGAAAACAATGCCCAGTGTATTGTTCTGCATTTGGCAAGTTTAAATACAGACATCAATAAAAAACCAATTAGGGCAGGCTGTGATATGTGTTATACGTTTGGCAGTACTGAAATGTATTGTCAGTCTATGTCAAATTCGAGATTAAAAGGTTAGGTTTTGTTTGTTGTTTGACACGGACTGACGTAAAACTTAACCTGCAGATCTCGAATTTGACATAGACTGACAATACACTTCAATACTGCCAAACGTATAACACATATCACAACCTGCCCTAATTGGTTTTTTTATTGATCTGTCTGTATTTAGCTACCTGAGACGGTACCTTGGCTATAGTATGCACTCCGATACGCTACCTGAGACGGTACCTTGGCTATAGTATGCACTCCGATACGCTGAACACTACATTTATTTCCTTTATAGTATATGAATAGTTTGTCGTGATTAATGTGTTCCGGGCGCAATGCTCTATACTTTTTATACAGTTCTATAAGCTTTATGCCATCCATTTCGTTAATTATCGTGAAAACTCTCTTCCGATTTGTTTTCGTAACGGGTATTGTCACGATGAGAACATCATTTTTATCCTGAATATCGTGAATCGAGATATTGTATAGTTCTTCTCGCCTGAGAGCTCCACATAGTCCAAATGAAATTATAATCTGGAATAGATTAGGAAATTTAAACTGTTTCTAAAAGAATATAAATCATGCTACCTTCATGGCGAGATACATTTCATCTGGAGCCTCCACCATGAATTTATTTAGGTGTTCTCTCATCAAAATCAGGGATTTCTTAGCTTCATAACCTACAGATTCTCGTTTTAAGAACGCCTTTAATTTAAAGAATTTTGCAATATCAATATCATCCTTGGCACGTAGTGTTAATTTTAACATCGAAAATTTGGACCACAAAGAAGAAGATTTCAACGTTTTTGACTATAATTGTTATAATTCTTGTTATATTATTTCTGTACTTTTTAAAATTGCTTACCTTATTAGAAAAATAAGCTAAAAAGACATCTTCATTTACAGTGAAAATGCGTTTTTCCTTCCCTTTCACTCACAAAATAACTGGCATTCCTTTTCGTATTGATTTCGTGACTTATGTGGCATCAAACTCTTCTTTACGCGATCAGCTTCATCCAGAATATCTTGCGGTATCTCATTTGTATCCATTTTAAAACCAGTAATCGAATAAATCAAAAAATTGACGCCGGTTTTTTGTTTTTATTTGTAACAAACTTCCGTTGCTATGGAAATATGTATAAGTTACCGCTTACTTAATTTTTACGAATAATTTGTGCGAGATATAAATTCTTTTTTTAAATTTAAAATTCATCAAACTTGGAGTATGAAATAAACCGTTGTATTCACCATGAACGAAAAGTGTTTCTAAAGGTCCTCGCAAGTAATTCCGCCCTCGGCTAACGCCTCGGCCGTAAACAACTTTCTCGTCCTTTAAAATATCACTTTTCGTTCTAGATAAATAAACTACTATATTTTTTTACCAAAACTTAATCAATTATCTTGTTGGGCTTCCTAAACAATATATTACAAAATCCAAGTAATTTCTGCATTTTAAATGGATGTAACTTTATTTTTAAACTCAGTATATATGTACCTACATTTTTAAGGACAATATATTTTTGTTACAGATGAAACAACTATCGGGCCATATATGATTATCAGATCTTTCTTTGGCTACATGGAAAACAACATAGTGAATGAGTTTTAAGTGAAATTCCTATCCGAGCGATAGCATAATTACTGATGGGAAATCCCAGCATATAAAGGTTAGTAATAGATTTTTAAAAAACTGCATTCAATAACTAAATACCTTCTCTTTTGAGTAGATTTTTCAATATTTCTTTTATCTTTTTTCAAAGTTACAAATTCAATATTATTTTTAGTAATCATTTACATCTTATTCTAGGTAGTACCGCATCAAAGGTACTGTCGATATTCATCTATCTTCATTTGCTCAAGAGTTACGCCAGGTGACAACTAGTTGAAACATCAGAGATGTCATTATTGAAATCGCAAATTATGCTATGGGCTACATCCCATTACCACAAGGTTAGTACAATATGTATGAAAACAAATAATAGAGTAAAAATGTATATGAGATAGTTACTATTGATATTAAATTTCTTGGTATATTTTTTTAATCCTTGAAATGCTTTTGTCGCTTGTTGTTTATTCTTTGGCGTATTTTAAATAAACCTGTTAACTGGTTCAGTTTAAAAACTTGTTTACAAATTGGTTTTTAAACCGATTTTAAACAATTTTAAAATTGGTTAAAAAACAAGTTCGTAAACAGATTTTAAACTGGATTAGATTAGAAAGTAAATTAATTTCAATTTGAAGTTTTTCTTGTGCACTGTATTAACTTAATGTACGTTTAAACAACTTTAAAACGAATTGGTATTACTTTTCTTAATTCTTAATGCTTAAAATCGAACCTTGTTTACTACTACTGTAAGCTCAAGCACATGTTATATCCTGCAAAAGTCACATATGAATTTGAGGCTCGTATTGTAAGTGTACGTAGTACTTTGAACATTGTTTAATAGTAAACATTCTTAAGAGCCGAAAGTTTAAACTTCTTATTTGGGATGTTGGAGGTGCAGGAAAGTTGAATTTCAAGTTGTCCACTAAGATTTTCTGTGAAATATAATGATTCTAATAATGTAATGAAGTTTATTATGTAATATTATGATACACGAAATCAAAAGTACACGCCAGCTTGACGACTGGTTCGTTCTACAAGTCATAATTTTAGTCACATTTTAATTTATAATAGGTCAAATTGCAAGTATTTTGAAGCTTTACAAGTTTTATAATAACTACCTTTTCGCTAAATAGGTCGAGAAACGAAATACAAGTGAAGAAGTGTGATAAAAATCTCGACCCGTTCACGCTTTCCTTTCACGTTCCACATCTCGACTAATATCGCTTGTACGTAGAAAAATAATTGAACATAAATTGTAAAAAAAACTAAATAAAAGGTCCACTTCATTTTCATGTTCCGTTAACGGGAACTGAGTTATCGCAAAAAAATCAAACGCACCTTTTTTTAAGATGGCAGAAATAGCACATTGGAAGTCTTGGTCGACAACTTGAAGTTAAGCTTTACTGGATGTCCCCACCACGCCAAAAAAGGAATTTCAAATTTCGGTTCACTTTCAAGAAAAAATGACATAGTGACTGGACTATTATGCTATTATCAGATATTAAAGAACTGTTTTATATCTCCTTTAATATAAAATATAAAATTAATAATAAATTTAAAATACAACTTACAGAATCTAGATCGAAGCACGGTGCAAATTGGAACTAATGTTATAGATTCTAGTTATTTCCAAGTTTCGTATTGGTATTGGTACTAGTTCTTGAACTAGCAACGCAGTGAGACAAATGTCTCATTTAAAAAAACAAAAAAGACCGTTTTGCAAATAGAACGCGTATTCACCACACGTACGTATATGACGTCATTGTTGGTAGCAAACTACTAGTCGCATTCGCCTTGATAAAATTTGCCTAGAATCTAACCTAAAAAGTTAGGATTAGGATAATTAAGATAATAATTAGTGTTAGAGACTGAAATTTGGTTCCTGACCTGACATGACCATTCCAAACATATAACTTTAATAACTTTTTTCTCTATCTCTTACGGTTTGGCTGCTGAAACAGCGTCCCGGACAGACAAGTCTATTAGATAAAGGATGTTAAATAGGATTGTGGAAATAGCGGTGTTGAGTTGAACAACTAGGCGCTAAATTTTCTATCCCTGATAATGATTCATTCAGCAATTGTTTTCAAAAAAGTCATTTTTACTGCCTTCGGCACTGCTACCAGTATTAATTTTAATAATAATAATAATGTCATTTATTGGCACAGAAAAGAAAATCAAATAATGAAAAAATACACAACAAAAAAAATATTTACATTTACAATGTCATAAATAAAATTTTGAGTGTGACCAAATTTAAACTGTATTAAGAAGATATATAAAAATTAAAATATAATTAAAAAAATAATAATAACTATGCCAATAAGGCGAGGTTCAGAAGATTTACTTCCGAAGATGTAAATCTCTGCTCTTCCACTTAACCTCTTAAACCTAATTATTTATTGCATATTATTTTTAAGTTACCAGTGCAGACTGTACAAAAACTAAGTAGCTACAGCTAAAACCAATTATATTCTTTGTGTAATTAGCCTGAATTGTTTTGGAGGTCTAACAATATCTGATGGAGATGTTCTTTAAATTTATTTATTGTTAGAGATTTAAGAAAATGTGGTAGAGGAATATATGTTACCTACATTATAAGAGAAACATCTTTCAAATAGAGCAGTTCGATGAAATGGAATATTTATGAAGTCTTTATAACGTATATTTACATTGTGTAGACGAGATCTGAAACTAAATTTATTAAATAAACAAGTAGGTGACTTGTTAATAATTATTTTATGGTATAAACATGTCGTATGAAGTTTTCTTCTATTAGCCATGTTCAACCATGTAATTTCTTGCAATTTGTGAGATGTGTTCATATTTTTGTATGTCAAATATTAACCTCAAACAAGAATTCTGCATAATCTGAATTCTCCTGATATCTGTACTATCCAAGCAAGGCCCGTACACACAATCACAATAATTAAACTGCGACAAAACCATAGATTCGCATAATATAGTTTTTGCCATTGGGCTTAAAGAAAATCTGTTTTGAAAAGTAATTTTTAAATTAATATATGCTTTTTGAGGGATATTAGAAATATGTTTCTGAAATCGCATGTTTTGCTCAAAGGTAAGTCCAAGGTTTTTTACATTATCTTTGATTGGTAGTATTGCATCTTGAATTTTTATTATAATACTATCTCGAATAGCCTCCCTTGCTTTTACTCGTGCGAATAGCATATAATAACATTTATTTGGATTAATCATTAAGCCATGCTTTTCAGAGAAGTTCACTAGATTGTTTAGGTCTGAATTAATTTCTGTATTATAATTAAGATAATAATTAGTGTTAGAGACTGAAATTCGGTTCCTGACCTGACATGACCATTCCAAACATATAACTTTAATAACTTTTTTATCTATCTCTTACGGTTTGGCTGCTGAAACAGCGTCCCGGACGGACGGAAATCACGTGATTTCTCGAAAACCGGAAGTGTCACGTGACTGAAATTCGGTTCCTGACCTGACATGACCATTCCAAACATATAACTTTAATAACTTTTTTCTCTCTCTCTTACGGTTTGGCTGCTGAAACAGCGTCCCGGACGGACGGAAATCACGTGATTTTTCGAAAACCGGAAGTGTCACGTGACTGAAATTCGGTTCCTGACCTGACATGACCATTCCAAACATATAACTTTCATAACTTTTTTCTCTCTCTCTTACGGTTTGGCTGCTGAAACAGCGTCCCGGACGGACGGAAATCACGTGATTTCTCGAAAACCGGAAGTGTCACGTGACTGAAATTCTGTTCCTGACCTGACATGACCATTCCAAACATATAACTTTCATAACTTTTTTCTCTATGTCTTACGGTTTGGCTGCTGAAACAGCGTCCCGGACGGACGGAAATCACGTGATTTCTCGAAAACCGGAAGTGTCACGTGACTGAAATTCGGTTCCTGACTTGACATGACCATTCCAAACATATAACTTTAATAACTTTTTTCTCTCTCTTACGGTTTGGCTGCTGAAACAGCGTCACGGACGGACGGAAATCACGTGATTTCTCGAAAACCGGAAGTGTCACGTGACTGAAATTCGGTTCCTGACCTGACATGACCATTCCAAACGTATAACTTTCATAACTTTTTTCTCTCTCTCTTACGGTTTGGCTGCTGAAACAGCGTCCCGGACGGACGGAAATCACGTGATTTCTCGAAAGCCGGAAGTGTCACGTGACTGAAATTCGGTTCCTGACCTGACATGACCATTCCAAACATATAACTTTCATAACTTTTTTCTCTATGTCTTACGGTTTGGCTGCTGAAACAGCGTCCCGGACGGACGGAAATCACGTGATTTCTCGAAAACCGGAAGTGTCACGTGACTGAAATTCGGTTCCTGACTTGACATGACCATTCCAAACATATAACTTTAATAACTTTTTTCTCTCTCTTACGGTTTGGCTGCTGAAACAGCGTCCCGGACGGACGGAAATCACGTGATTTCTCGAAAACCGGAAGTGTCACGTGACTGAAATTCGGTTCCTGACCTGACATGACCATTCCAAACATATAACTTTCATAACTTTTTTCTCTCTTACGGTTTGGCTGCTGAAACAGCGTCCCGGACGGACGGAAATCACGTGATTTCTCGAAAACCGGAAGTGTCACGTGACTGAAATTCGGTTCCTGACTTGACATGACCATTCCAAACATATAACTTTAATAACTTTTTTCTCTCTCTTACGGTTTGGCTGCTGAAACAGCGTCCCGGACGGACGGAAATCACGTGATTTCTCGAAAACCGGAAGTGTCACGTGACTGAAATTCGGTTCCTGACCTGACATGACCATTCCAAACATATAACTTTCATAACTTTTTTCTCTCTCTCTTACGGTTTGGCTGCTGAAACAGCGTCCCGGACGGACGGAAATCACGCGATTTCTCGAAAACCGGAAGTGTCACGTGACTGAAATTCGGTTCCTGACCTGACATGACCATTCCAAACATATAACTTTCATAACTTTTTTCTCTATGTCTTACGGTTTGGCTGCTGAAACAGCGTCCCGGACGGACGGAAATCACGTGATTTCTCGAAAACCGGAAGTGTCACGTGACTGAAATTCGGTTGCTGACCTGACATGACCATTCCAAACACATATAACTTTAATAACTTTTTTCTCTCTCTCTTACGGTTTGGCTGCTGAAACAGCGTCCCGGACGGACGGAAATCACGTGATTTCTCGAAAACCGGAAGTGTCACGTGACTGAAATTCGGTTCCTGACCTGACATGACCATTCCAAACATATAACTTTAATAACTTTTTTCTCTCTCTCTTACGGTTTGGCTGCTGAAACAGCGTCCCGGACGGACGGAAATCACGTGATTTCTCGAAAACCGGAAGTGTCACGTGACTGAAATTCGGTTCCTGACCTGACATGACCATTCCAAACATATAACTTTAATAACTTTTCTCTCTCTCTTACGGTTTGGCTGCTGAAACAGCGTCCCGGACGGACGGAAATCACGTGATTTCTCGAAAACCGGAAGTGTCACGTGACTGAAATTCGGTTCCTTACCTGACATGACCATTCCAAACATATAACTTTCATAACTTTTTTCTCTATGTCTTACGGTTTGGCTGCTGAAACAGCGTCCCGGACGGACGGAAATCACGTGATTTCTCGAAAACCGGAAGTGTCACGTGACTGAAATTCGGTTCCTGACCTGACATGACCATTCCAAACATATAACTTTAATAACTTTTTTCTCTCTCTCTTACGGTTTGGCTGCTGAAACAGCGTCCCGGACAGACAAAACAGCGTCCCGGACATACAAGTCTATTAGATAAAGTTTCTTCTTGAAATTTTTTAAAACAAGTTAATATTGCACTATATAAGGAAAATTATGCCCATAGTTTGAAAGATAAGCTTTGTTTTGCAAATCAACTGAAAATTGTTCGAAAAATTAATAAGAAAATTAAATAATAGCTATTTATGCAACAAGTGCTAAAAGTTTACGTTTATGCACGAGACATGAAAATTATGAAACGAAGCCAAAGGCTGAGTTTCATTACATGTCTCGTGCATAAACGACTTTTAGCACGAGTTTTTATACAATATTTTATCTACGACCTTAATTTTACTGTTATTAATCCATAAATATGGATTTAATAAAGGTTTGCATCTACGACACTTCTAATTTATGTCATAATAAACAGTAAGCCATGCCACGGCGAATGTTTGCAAATGACAGTAGTCAGGGTCAGTTACGAAATGTAATTATTAATACTCCACATCTGAGTGTATTCATTACATAACGCTTTAATTATTTCAAAAACACTTTACCTGTAACGCAAGAAGCAACTAGAATAACTTTACAACTTCACTTCCAGTTCAAAATTGTAGTTTTATAACCTCGCTTCACTTTTAGCACATGGGCTAAAAGTAAACAGCTGATTTCTTTAACCACGGTAAACTGTAAAACGTCACTTTTAGTGAAACAAGCTAGCGCTAAAAGGCCTACTTTTAGTAGTGGTCGTAGATATAAATATTTTTTTTATTAGAAACCAGATTGTAACTTTATATAGAATTGGAGTTTGCCATTTCTGTTTGTATTTAGGTGTAATTTTAATTTGTAAACATTTTTTAAAATACACTTTCTGTAGCATAAAATGATGAAATCAGCGATATCAGCAGTTTGTCAGCTGGCTCCGTTATGTCATGATACAAGTCATATTGGTCCAAATGTTGGTCAGCGTTATTTTAATAATCATTTAATGAACACGTACTAAATTATTAGTTATTTAACCAACAAGTGTGTTAATGAAGGCGATTAATAATCGAAACTGTTTAAAGCACGAACGAGCGATAGCGAGTGAGTGCCTTTAATAGTTGTGATTATTAATCGCCCATTAACAAACGAGTTGATTACAAAATTTTTTCGTTGACCGCAAAATATTTTTTTGTAGCGAAAAATTTGATTAATACAACTAACCTCCATGCAAAATATCATCAAAACGTCAAAATCACAAAAACAGTTAATTAATGAAAAAGAGTATTAATCAAAAACAGTGTATTAATGACGTCTATTAATCCATCCTTTTTTAGAAAAAATAATTCATTAATATTGAAATTAACAAGCGGTCAACGAAAAAAAATTTTTTTCTAGTAGATATGATTAAACGTTACCATTTACTTGTATGCAACAGATTATAAATAACGGAAAAATAGTATATTAAACTTTGTATATTTTTATTAAATTAATAAATATTCATTTGCATATTTTACTTCAGCAGGTATGTATTCTGCTTTTTTTAAATTATTATGAAAATAGTGCTTATCGTTGTAACTCCATAGTGTTGTGACGTCAAGCGGTCGGAATACCGGGCAGAGGCGGGACGATCATTATAAGATCAATTTCAGACGGAGTAGCAACGCGACGTTGCCGATAAAACATGGGGTGTGGGTGCCAGAAAACATAAATAATTGTTGGTGCCAGTTTGTCAAGGTGGCTTATACTTCTATATACAGTGTGTCCCAGGATTGATGTTACAAGAGGTGAGATGGACTAAAAATTTTTGAATTTTACTTTAAGGTTCTGGGATTCGGTCCTGCTTGGTTTGAAAAGAATTTTAAGAATATTTTCAGTTTTTGAAAAACAAGTAGGCCTTGGCAGGGAAGCAGAAACTATTTTATTTTCAGGTAAACTACCCTTTTTGTTTATGATACGGCAAAATGTTATTAAGAAAAGTTATTCAGAATGAGAAATTATGGCCTTATACAAAATTTCAGAAAGATCTGTCAACTTAGAAAAAAGAGTTATTTTTTAGATTAAACAATATAAATTGTATTTTATTTTCAGGTAAACTACCCTTTTTGTTCATGATACGGCAAAATTTTATTAAGAAATGTTGTTCATAGTGCGAAATTATGGCCCTATACAAAATTTCAGAAAGATCTGTCGACTTAGATTAAACCGTTATTTTTTAGATTAACCCTACAGCGGGCGCGTGAAATAATTGGGATTCAGAAGGCGCGTTCGTCTCGTAGACCGAAATCATAAAAGCTGGATTTCTTGTTATGTTCATGCGCTGGGTAGAAGAAATTAAACAAATAATGGTTTTTATTAATACTCACTTTATGAATTTATGACAAAAAATACAGATTAGAACACTAGAAACACTATAAACTAGAAACTATAAACTTAACCTACCCTATTTTTTATAATTATTATATGATAAAGTTATGATCATAAAAACTGTTTACACAAGTAAAGAAGATTTATATAAGAAAACTATAAACTTAATTTTAGTAATTTTCGAAACATTCACTACAAATAACTCCTATATGCTCTAAATATAAAAACTTAAAACATTCGCGGCAGTAAAATCGGGTTTTTCTGCTTTTCTTTGAGCTACATACCATACACCTTCCTGTTTGACCTTCTGGTGGGGTTCCAGTGTTTCCCGGGCCAGTATTTGTCCCAGATATTTCTTGCAATCTATCCCTCAAGGTTCTTGGAATATTGAGAAATGGTCGCTCTGACACCTAAGTGCGGACGTATTAGGTCAATAGCCAGACTTTGCAAAAACTTACGTCTTTTGAGAGTTGTATTGGGAAAATTTGAGCAGTAAACCACAAATGAATTTATTCCAGCTAGGTTGAGGATAGAGTAAAATACAATCATGGGCCATCTCCTAGTGTTGCGCGCAACATTGTAATTGGCGCATAGTCTATCGACAGTGTCCACGCCGCCCTTTGTTGCGTTGTAATCCAGAATAATTTCTGGTTTTCCAGATTTTACATCTATGTTGCCATCGTGATGTAGCGAAGAAATTAGTACATTTTTCTTTCTTTTGGGGATATAGGACACAATGGTGCTATTTTTTGTGAACCCGAACATGCTTGCTCCGACTGGATGAGTTGGATTGGAAAATTCAAGGGGGAGCTCCCTTTTATTTTTCCGAATTGTTCCTATTACTGTAAGTTTGAATTCTTTTAGTAAAGTATCAACAAGGGACACACTTGTGAACCAATTATCTATTGTGAGATTTCTGCCGGATCCCTTTATTACATCACAAAGTCTCAATACTACAGCATCTGGGCTGTTGCTAACTTTGTATGGCCCGTCCGGTTGTTGTCCAACGTACACTTCCAAATTGCTAGTGTAGAAGGTTTTGGCGTCCGAGAGAGCAAAAATCTTTATTCCATAGCGGTTAGGTTTGGAAGGTATGTATTGCCTAAAGTTACATTTACCTCGGAAACCTTCTAATTTCTCGTCAATTGTGACGTATTCAGATAAACTGTATCCATTCTTACACTTAGTCACGAACAAATCAAACAATTCTCGGATATGTGCTGATTTATCGATCGCTCTTCTTTCTTCTCTGGTATCCTTATTATCGAATCTTAGGCAGCGCAGTAAGAAAAGGAATCGTTTTATTGACATTCCCAATCTAAATATCTCAATCCCAGAGCCATCCGATTTCCATAATTCTTCAACGTTCAAACGGTTTGCTTTCATAACTCCGGCATATAACAGTAGACCTAAAAGTGCTCGCATTTCAATAACATCGGTTGGCCTAGCGTCTCTATTTCTAGCAAAATTAGATGATATGGATTGAATGTAACTGTTGGTATTTTGCACAAGAATTTCTAGCATTGCGTCATCTATGAAAAATTGAAAGATATCTTTCGGTGTTTGCAAACCACGTGTAGGCAATTTGGATACCGGAAGACGTTTTACTATATTCTCACTCCTGGTTCTTACTGTTTTAGATGGAAAATGTTTCATCCATCTTCTTTTTTTATCCTTTCCCAAAAATGAGGCAGCATCAGCAAC
This sequence comes from Agriotes lineatus, assembly GCA_940337035.1. Classification (NCBI taxonomy): domain Eukaryota; kingdom Metazoa; phylum Arthropoda; class Insecta; order Coleoptera; family Elateridae; genus Agriotes; species Agriotes lineatus. The sequence continues at coordinate 107,490 of CALNHX010002059.1, read as the reverse complement.
AATCGCACCCTCTTCACAATCTGATATTTCTTGTTCCGTTTCGCTTCCACCATCCCTCTCCTCCACCATGTTAATCTCGCCCTCCGAGTCATCGTCATAGTCTTGACTTTCCCCTTCGTCATCTGTTGGTACTATCTCCATCAAATATCTAAGTCGTGCTTGATCACGCTCGTAGTCCATGCCTGAAAATTGCATTTATTAGTATACAAACATTGGCAGTGACAAAAAAAGCAGAAAAAAAAAAATTCAACTACCCAGTTTTGAAACATATATTTTTTCTTCATACTTCATATATATTGTAATTCATCAAACAAATTAAAAAAAGTATCATACCTAACCAAAAAAATATGTAAACAATGTAGAAACACTTACCTTTGCCTTTTATCTAATATCAAAATTGCACTGGCAAAAAGTGTAGCCAGTAGGCGCGTCCGTCTCTCAGACCGAATTCGGCTATAAAACGGGAACAAGCAGCCGCTCAAACGGATGGATCTGCACTGACACGTAGTTTGTCGCTGCATGAAGGTACACGAGTGGTGGCGCTGCTGGATTTACGCATGATTATAAAATACCGGTTTAATTATTTTGTCCGTCTACCAGACATAACGCGCCCGCTGTAGGGTTAAATAAATTGCATTCGTTAAAAATGACGGTTTATTCTAAGTCGACAGATCTTTCTGAAATTTTGTATAGGGCCATAATTTCGCACTATGAACAACTTCTCTCAATAAAATTTTGCCGTATCATGAACAAAAAGAGTAGTTTACCTGAAAATAGAATACGATTGATACTGTTTAATCTAAACAATAACTGTTTTTTCTAAGTTAACAGATCTTTCTGAAATTTTGTATAGGGCCATAATTTATCATTCTGAATAACTTTTCTTAATAAAATTTTGCCGTATCATGAACAAAAAGAGTAGTTTACCTGAAAATAGAATACGATTGATACTGTTTAATCTAAACAATAACTGTTTTTTCTAAGTTAACAGATCTTTCTGAAATTTTGTATAGGGCCATAATTTATCATTCTGAATAAATTTTCTTAATAACATTTTGCCGTATCATAAACAAAAAGGGTAGTTTACCTGAAAATAAAATAGTTTTCGCTTCCCTGTCAAGGCCTACTTGTTTTTCAAAAACTGAAAATATTCTTAAAATTCTTTTCAGACCAAGCAGGACCGAATCCCAGAACCTTAAAATAAAATTCAAAAATTTTTAGTCCATCTCACCTCTTGTAACATCAGTCCTGGGACACACTGTATACATAAATCGACTGCAGCACCAACTTGTGGTGACAACCTGAACATTTTTGTATTTCACTCGGTATATAAGATCCTTAAGGCACCCATGCAAAAACTCGTTTCTAGGCGTACCCCAGTGTATATCGTCATCAAATGGTTAGAAATGCCTCAAAGAGGCAGTACACAAATTTTTGCAGTGGGCTCAGTAATGACCGGTACTATGGTCGATATACATGGAGTAGTTCTGCAATATCGAGTGTAGGTGGCGCTTTTGGCATATTTTATATACAGTATATAAAAATATTTAAACGCTCGTTATTAAGCCCGACATGTCACAACACTATTGGGCTTCACAACGAATTGATATATATCGAGAAATAAAAAAAAACTATTCCTTAGCAGGCTGTGGAATGAAAAGTCACGTCTTTACTTGTGTCAGCTGGAATCCACTACGTAAAATTGTTGGTCTCTTTGTATCTTTGTTCGCTAGCTCCTCCGACGATACTATATATATATATATATATATCTCCGGGACTATACCGCCCTGTGTGGTTTGCCGGTTCTCAAACGCCACAAGTCTCGGTTTTGGGCATCTTTCTCCTGTACTTCGTAGTTGGTCATCGCGTCTCTCATCTCGTTATTCCATGACCTTCGGGGTCTTCCACGTTTGCGTTTACCTGGGGGAGTCCATTTAAAGATGCGTTTTGGCCATCGCTGGTCATCCATCCGCAGCACATGGCCAAACCATTTAAGTCCTCTTCTCTCTATTCTGTTTATTATTGTGTCCGTGGCCCTCATTCGGTGTCGAATTTCATCATTTGTAATACGATCCATTCTGGATACTAGAGCGCTTCTTCTGAGGTAGTCCATTTCTACGGCCTGTAGTTTTCTCTTATACTCGCTGTTAATTGTCCAGGTTTCACATCTGTAGCATAGCACTGATTCTACCAGAGATCTACCAATATGAATTTTAACGTTCTTAGAGATATGTTTATCCCACCATATAGAATTTAAGCTGCCCAATATTTTACGGCTGGTTTCGATTCTAGTTTTTATCTCGTCGCGACCTATGCCATTAGATGTTATTATTGTTCCTAAGTATTTAAATCGATCAACTTGTTTAATTTCCTCGGTGTCATTTACGAGTACTTGAAATTTAGCATCGGTGTTTATTGCTATATATTCAGTTTGTTCGGTGTTGATACTTAGGCCCCATTGTTCATATGTCTTGTACAGTCTTTTCAGCATAAATTCTAGGTCGTAAGCATCTTGCGCAATCACCACCTGGTCGTCAGCAAAATTCAGAGTGAACAGATGGTCGTCGTTAACTGGTATGCCCATTCTCTTTACACCCTCTTTCCATTTTTCCAAAACCACTTCCAAATATATGTTGAAGAGCAGTGGAGATAACGTACAGCCTTGTCTCAGCCCTTTTGTTGGAGTAAAAAACTCCGAGAGTTCCATCCCATTTTTTATATAAGCTTTATTCTGTGTATACATTTCTTTTATTATGTTAATAAGTGGCTTAAAATATCGCTAATTGTTGGTGGTTCCTTGCTGGACGTTGGGCAACTGCAGACGTCAGTCCCGACTCTGTAAACAAGTAAGGAATAAAAGTGATAGAGAAAACCCAAAGTAGTGAAAAGCGTATTAAAACGAAGTGGGAAGTGTACAGTTCAAGTGAGTGCGATAGTGAGCAGTAGAAAGAAAAATAGAAACGGAACAAACACGTGTAAATAGTTACAGAAACCAGGATAAACAAAGAAATGCCATTCCAATAAGGTCAATTTTGAATCACAGACTACGCCCATAAAACGCGCAGGACGGCAAACGCGTCACGCGATATCGTACTGTGATTCGTCCATCGCAAAAGGGAGTAACCGAACACGAAAGTAGCCCTTAAAGAGAGAGGAAATAAGGTAAAAGAATCAACTAGGGTCAACCAAGTTATAAACAAACGAGAATAATTAGCGGAAAAAGGAAGTTTCAACAGAAAGCACAGAAATTGCAAACGTTATCAGTGGCTTAACACGCAAAAATTTAGGGTCCACCGAAGAAGTACCGAAAACAGCCGTGAGTGCGTATAAAATCTAAAGCGCGACCGGAAAACAAAACAGTGTTACATGGACAGTAAAGAAATTAAAAAAGACGGGGAAGTAAACGAAAAGGACCACCCAGTGTAAAAGACTGATTAAAGGAAATGGAGGAAGTCGCAATAATTGCAAAAAGGTTAGAGAAACTCCAATTAAAGTATGAGGAATGGGAAAAAAAACGCAAGTGAATTAGAAAAAATAAGAGCACAATTAGTAGAACAAGTTGAAACCAACGAAAAAAGAATTGGAAAATTAACAGACAGTCTCCAGAAGTCTAAGGAAAGAACAAAAAGAAAGGCGGGAAGAAACAAAAGAATAAAATATACATTAAATAATTTAAAAAAGCTATTACCGAAACTTAAGATAGGGGATATAAGCAAGAGAACGAAAGAAATGATAGACATTCTAAATATAAAAGCCAACCCAAAGAAACAACGAAGTAATAAACAAAAGCAAGAAAAGCTAAGATTAGGAACATGGAATCTCCAAGGAGTGTATGAGGAAGGGGCAATCAAGATGTTAGTAAATGAAGCAAAAAAATTTAAACTTGACATTCTGGCAGTTCAAGAGACCCATCTAAAACACAACGAGATAATCGAGGTAGATAACCATATCTTCTTTACCAGCGGAAGTGACAAAAGAACATACGGAGTGGGTTTTCTAATAAACAAAAATCAAAAGAACCTAATTAAAAGCTTCACACCGATATCTGATAAGTTGTGTTATATCACAATAAAGGGGAAAAACAGAGATATAACGATAATAAACGCACACGCCCCAACGGAAGTTAAAACAGATGAGGAGAAGGAAGCATTCTATGAATTGTTGGAGAATACATACCACAGATTACCAAGGAGAGTAATAAAATTAATAATGGGAGATATGAACGCCAAGGTGGGGAGGGAAGAATTATACAAAGAAACAACAGGAGGGGAAAGCAAGCACAGTGAATCTAACGATAATGGAATCAGATTGATTACCTTCGCCATGGAAAATGAATTGAAAATAGTAAGCACAGCTTTCAAGAGAAAAGACATACATAAAGCAACATGGATGAGCCCAGGAAATACATACGCAAATCAAATAGACCATGTCATCATACAAGAACAATACGCACATCTGATTACAAGCGTACGATCGTATAGAGGGGCCGATATTAACTCCGATCATTTTCTAGTCGGTGTTAAAATAAAGAAAGAAATAAGATACAAAACGAAAAGGAAAGAAGGAACGGGCATAAAATACGACGTACAAAAACTACAACAGGAAGAAATAGCAGAAAAATACGAAAAATCGATAAAAGAAAAATGTGAAGAAGCAAAAGAAGCTCAACTTGATACGATAGAACAGAAATGGAGAAAGGTAGAAGCTATAATAAAAACGGTAACAGCTGAGAACATCCCCATGCGAAAGAAGGAAAAAAGAGGAACCTGGATAAATGAAGAATGTAAAGAAGAAATAAGCAAAAGAAAAAATCTGAGAATGAAAATGCTACATGCCCAAACGAGAGAAGAAAAAGCGGCATGCCACCATGCATATCAAGAACAAAAACGAAAAGCAAAACAAACATGCAGAAACGCAAAAAGGACATACAAAGAAAACCAGTTACAAGTAATAGAAAACAATTTCAAAAACAACGAAATAAAGAAAGCATACAAAAACATACGGGAAGAAAGAGGAGAAGTAAAATCAAGACCTGTATTTTACAAAAACAAGGAAGGAGAACTGATAGGAAATGAAAAGGAGCAACTTAAAATATGGAGGCAATACTTTTTCGAAATACTGAACCAAGCACAGGAGGAGGAAGAAAACGGGACGAAAGAGGAAATAGAAAGCAACAGAATGGAGGAAAATGAGGAAAGTAACCCTCCATCAGAAAAAGAAATCGAAAAAATAATACAAGCAATGAAAAATGGCAAGAGTCCAGGACAAAATGATATAACCGCAGAAAATATAAAAAAAGGAGGAAAAGCCTTGATACAGATGATGCACAATATAACAGTACAAATATGGCAGGAAGAAAAAATGCCCCCAGAGTGGAGCAAAGCCCTAATCACACCAATTTTTAAGAAAGGGGATAAATCAATATGTAGTAACTACAGAGGCATTGCTCTACTAGACAATGGGTACAAAATAACAGCGACCGTAATAAAGCAAAGGCTCGAACCATATGTAGAACAGGTGCTGGGTGAGTATCAAGGAGGTTTTAGAAAGAACAGAAGTACTATAGACCAAGTGTTTTTAATAAAGCAAATAACACAAAGCTGCTATGAATACAAAGTTCCTCTCTTCATCCTATTTATAGACTTCAAAATGGCATATGACAGCATAATTAGGGACAAACTATATCAAGCCATGTTTGACTTGGGGATCCCAAATAAACTAATAAATGTAGTCAGGATGACCATGAAATCAACTAAGAACCAAGTCAAAGGAAGAAACGCCCTATCAGAAGAATTTAGTGTAAAGTCGGGCCTAAGACAGGGCGATCCATTGTCATCGTTGTTATTCAACCTAGTCCTGGAGAAAATTATGCGAGAGGCAAGAATAAAACGAGAAGGAACAATACATTCAAACTCACATCAATGCATAGCGTATGCAGACGACGTGGCACTTATGGCAAGAAGTGAGAAGGAACTAAAGGAAATTACTATAAGACTTGCAAAAGTAGCAATAAAATATGGACTCAGGATAAATCAAGAAAAAACAAAAATAATGAAGATAGATGCAGTGCGAGAAGACTCACAGCAGGAAGATCTAAGGATACAAATAGAGCAAGGAGAAGAACTGAAATTTAATAGGGTCAAAGAATTTGTGTATCTAGGAGTTCTATTAAATGATAAGTGTCACGAATCAGAAGAAATAGACAGAAGAATTGCAAAAAATAACAAGTGGGTAGGTGCTTTGTCAAAGTTCCTAAGGTCTAAACAAGTCTCACTAAAATCCAAAATACGAGTGTATAACACGGTAATAAAACCTGCAGTGCTGTACGGGAGCGAAACTTGGGTGCTGAAGAAAAGTGACCAATATAAAATTGAAGTGTGGGAAAGGCGGATACTAAGGCGCATTCTAGGCGGCAAAAAGACAGAAAATGGATGGGAGAGAAGAACAAACGCCGAGCTCTACGAAATACATAAAGAAGCAACAATAATGGAAGTTATAAGAATACGAAGGCTGCAATGGTTAGGACATCTGGAAAGGATGGAAAATTCTAGAGTGGTCAAAAACATCGCGTGGAGGAGGAATGTAGGAGTGCGGAAACGAGGCAGACCAAGAAAGACATGGAGAGAAGCTATAATAGAAGATCTAAAGGAAAAAGAAATAAAAGACTGGAAACAGAAAGTGTTGAACCGTAAAGAATGGACAAAGATTATAAATAAGCGTTAGAGGGCCAAAGGCCTATATATTTTGCGCGAAAAGGACCTAAAGGTCTAGCAATTAAGCGTGTCTAATAATAATATTCTGTGTATACATTTCTTTTATTATGTTAATAAGTGGCTTAAAATATCGCTAATTGTTAGACTTAGATCGTAGGCCGGTTTTAATTTTCAAAAAAGGTTTTAATTAGATTGTGTAATTAGCAAAACTAAGCATAGTTCACGTGATTTATTATATAGCACTACAACAGCGTAGTTAAATAATAATGAAACGTCATTTTTAGGAGCAGAAATCTTTTATTGAGCAACACAAGACAAGATTTGCATCTGCATCCTTACCGATTTATTTCCGTTCAGGAGCTTTTAGAACAGGATTATTCAAAAATAGTTCAGTTTTGTCGTTGCTCAATAAAAGATTTCTGCTCCTAAAAATGACGTTTCATTATTATTCAACTAGTGAATCAGCCGAGTTACGCTTCGGTTCGCAAATTTAGGAGAGATTCATTAATATAAATTTTAAAAAAGATGCACCGACCGGGAATCGCACCCGGGCCGCCCGCGTGGCAGGCGAACAATCTACCACCGAGCCACGGAACTTTGTTGAATGACGCGCTGCTGTAGTGCTATATAATAAATCACGTGAACTACGCTTAGTTTTGCTAATTACACAATCTAATTAAAACCATTTTTGAAAATAACAACCGGCCTACGATCTAAGTCTAACAATTAGCAATATTTTAAGCCATCATACAACTTAATCGGTCCAGTATCGTCGGAGGAGCTAGCGAACAAAGATACAAAGAGACCAACAATTTTACGTAGTGGATTCCAGCTGACACAAGTAAAGACGTGACTTTTCATTCCACAGCCTGTTGAGGAACAGTTTTTTTTTTGATCTCTCGATATAGTAAATATACATAATGGGCGTGAAAACGTATTCACATACATACAGGTCACAGAAATTAGATCAATTTTCAAGGTAGGTCATGAAAGGCGCTGTGATCATATTTGATGAATTGGCAATATGTGAAAAGTTGTCAAACATACAAAGTTTGGTTACATTTTAAATGACAAGTAATCAGTAACGGTGGGTAGAGGGATTTTGTTTGTGCAGTGACTAACGTCATATGACAGATTCTTTGTGTTTTAAAGTGTGAAAATTGCTGTTGCTGGGATAGAAGGCTTAGCAGAGCCTGGTTGTTCAATTTAACACCATTATTTCCGCAATCGTTTTAACATTCAAGAACTGATAATACACCATATCGCAATGTTGCGTAGGCCTCTGATTTATTGTGTCATTTAGCTTAAATAAGGTTACAATTTAATGTCAATATGATAGATGTCAAAATGTTACCAATACGAAACTTGGAAATTACTAGATTCTAACATTAGTTCCGATTTTCACCGCGTCTCAATCTAGATTCTGTAACCTTTACCTACATAAAACATTGATACGGTGTAAATAAAAATATTTTACTTTTTTATAGTAATCATAAAAATTTTAAACTCGAGATTTTTGCGGAAATATCTGTTTTTGTCTCTTCTGATTCATAAAAAGTGGTGTTCGAGGTGATATCTGTATCCTCTCTACAGCACAGATGGTGTAACAGATCGGCTTGAAAACATATCTGCCTAACAAAAGTGGTACGTTAGTCATGCATTTTTCCGTCTCCAGTAAATTTTTATATTTGTGTGTAGCAATATTTTTTTCAGAATAACATCTTATATAATTAACTAGAGCTTCTGTTCAAAAAGTTTTTTTGTGAAAAATATAGCTTTTCAAAAAATCGCACAATTAAATGCTCACATAAATATCCTCAAAATGTTAATAATTGTTGGGTAAAAACCTACAACTGTTGTTTTGATTATTGTGAAGGGTATAGTTTTTAAAAAGAGCAAACCTAAAATATCACAAAAATGTGTTCAAAATTTTTATAATTGTTGGATTAAAACAAAATTTCTTAAAACAAGATCCTATACTATACAAATATCTATCACTTTTGGTTTAAACAATTATTGAAAAAAGCGCAAAACTACAAAATTTTTTTATAACTGTGGTATGAAAATACAATTTTTTGGAACAAGATCGTATATTATATAATTATTTACAGCTTTCGTTTAAAAGGTGTTTTGGAAAAAATGATGGCTTTTGAAAAAATAGCAAAACCAGATTTTTATAAAAAACGGCCAAAAATTAATGAGAATAAAATGTTTTATATACAAGTACTATAAGGTACTATTTATGACATAGTTTCGCGGTAATGAAGTAGTTCTTTATAGTACTAATAAAATAAAGTTTATATTATTTTCCTAGCACTATAACAGTACGTTACTTTATTTTACTAGTACTATCGAACACCTTTTAGTTATAAGGCTATTACTAGATCGATTTTAGACCTCTAAAGTGGTCCATAATCCACTAGTGAGTTCAATCATAACCCACTAGTGAAATAAGAGCCAGATCATTCACTACTAACCTCGAATTTGACATAGACTGACAATTTACTTCAATACTTCCAAACGTATAACACGAATCACTCTCCAAATTGTCACTATGACTTTCAAAACTAAAAGTTACTAGTACAAAAAAATGGGTCGTTTCAGCTGCTAAACAGTGCCCAAATTCATAGCTTTTCGATGTATTAGAACAAATAGCTATTTATGCAACAAGTGCTAAAAGTCAATGTTTATGCGCGAGACATGAAAATTATGAAACGAAGCCGAAGGCTGAGTTTCATAACATGTCTCGCGCATAAACGACTTTTTTATCTACGACCTTAATTTTACCGTTATTAATCCATAAATATCATAATGAACAGTAGGCTACGCCGCGCGGGCGATTGTTTAGCCACGCCCGTGCTGTCAAAGTCAGTTATCAAAGGTAATTATAATAGTACACATATGACTGTATTCATTACATAACGCTTTAATTATTTTAAAAACGCTTTACCTGTAACGCAAGAAGCAACTGGAATAGCTTTACAGCTTCACTTGCAGTTCGAAATTGTAGTTTTATAACTTCACTTCACTTTTAGCCCGTGTGCTAAAAGTAAACAGCTGATTTCTTTAAACACGGTAAACTATAAAACGTCACTTTTAGTGAAACAATCTAGCGCTAAAAGGCCTACTTTTAGTAGTGGTCGTAGATAAAAATTATTTAGTTAGTAAATGAATAGAAGTTGGTAAAATTTCACTTTTTGATGTTGATGACAAAACGGTGTAATAAAATTGCATAATCAGCCTACTTAACTAGACCTTTTCATGGATGTCTCTTTCCCTTTTTAGTCGTTCATTTTTTATTTACTCCCTCTCGCGTCGGTTATACCGTGAATCTATTTTATTACAGAACAGAGGTAAAAATAGCAAGAATGTTTTGGTTGATGCTGCTATAGTAACGACAAAATGAACAATGTATTGTAATTGTTATTATCACTAAGGCACCATAGACACGCACATCGTATGTTCTGTTTTAAAATAAACTCGAGGTATTTAATTATGAGCACACCGGCATACTTCTATTTACAGGAGCCATGGATAATAGTCGTAAGAGCTGGTGACATTTTTTAGTGATCATTTAGTTAAGGCCTATTTTTTGAGAGAATGTTGCTGGAGGCATGTATAAGTGTCATCTGTAAGGATTCTCCTCGATAGCGGTATCGGAGGGAGGCAGAAGACCCCCAATTTTCACTGTAAGTATATGTCAAATTTGAGGTTAGCAGGTTAGCTTTTGCGTCAGTCTGTGTCAACAATGACAGAAATCCTAACCTGCTAACTTCGAATTTGATATATACTTACAGTACCACCAACATATTATTTATACGTTTCAATTTCCACAGCTGCCTCTTATGGACTTTTTTAGTTTAAGTTATGTCAAATTCGAGGTTAGCAGGTTAGGATTTCTGTCATTGTTGACACAGACTGACACAAAAGCTAACCTGCTAACCTCGAATTTGACATATACTTACAGTGAAAATTGGGGGTGTTCTGCCTCCCTCCGATACCGCTATCAAGGAGAATCCTTACAGATGACACTTATACATGCCTCCAACAACATTCTCTCAACAAATGGCCTTAACTAAATGATCACTAAAAAATGTCACCAGCTCTTCTACTATAAGATTTATACTAGTAATGTGAACTTTACTGCTTCACTGCACTTTATGTTAAAGCATAAAGAAAGATATAATAAATTAATAGTAGCCCCATTAATAAGCGATTTTATTTGTCATATTGTTTCAACAACAAAGTTTAGTTGACAATAATATAAAATTTGATTTGAACAAGATTAACTATGATGTAAATAGTAAAAATATATCAATTCAATAGTATTCTACTAGAATCTTCAGGAATACGCTACAGCGATAGCTCCATTATTACTTGCTATAGATACATGGAGATCAAAAATAAACCTGATCGCGGGAGCTATTGAAAATAATCAAACTTGCCTAATCTGTAACATGCTTTTTGTTGTCATAGCACTGTCAACATTTTTTGAAGTTTAAAATTCACTTTTAACATCTTTATTAACTTATCCCATTGTTATTTTAATGTCACCTATCACTTTAATGAATACATTTGGTTTAAATGACATATTTTTCCATATTTGAGGTAGCTGATTAGACTGTGTTAAAGTTACATGAACTAATAATTCATTTAATTGTAGTTCAAATGTAAATAGTTTCATAAACTGCAGTGTAGACGGTATTTTTCAAGGTCTTCGGCGACCAAGTTCATTTTTGATCTCCCTGTATAAAGTATAATCCAAAACTATTTTCATCTAGTATGGTTATAGAATAGTTACTAATTTATGAATGCAACTATGTTTATACTTACAGTGTCACCAAGCACTCAAAAACCCCGGGTAGGGAAGGCTAGCTCCGTTTGACAATTACACTCCGTAGAAAACTTATAAATATTTGTAAACGCGGTTATCTAAAATTTTTATTCTAAAAATCATCTTTAGTTCTTTTACATGTAACAGTGTTTAAGTGACTAAACCATTACATATTAAATAAATTTAATGTAGCAAAAATAATAGTACATAGAACAACTAAGAATGCAATCGGCAGAGCAAAGAAAAGCTGAAGAGAGAAAAACTGCTGACCCAAATACTTCTTATCATAGACATGCTTGTAATCGATCCTCGTTTTGCAATGTACCAACTACCAAAGTCCCGGGTAAAGAGTCATTTAAATGTATCTTTTGTAAACATCGGACTACCTGCATTTTCCTACTCCGTAATTAGGATGAATATATGTTTCTCCTAGGACCGTTACAGGTTTTTTGTGCAGACCTAGTTTTCCGTTTTCTTCTACTTTTCTTAAATACCTAGAACGCCACTCTACAGAGTCCCTCCTTTCCATGAGCAATATTCTTTTGTCACAACATTTTTTATAATAAAAGCCTATTTCGTTTAGTATTTTCTCAAAGTTTCTCGACGGCCAGTATAGTTAACTTTTTCATTCAATCTGTTTACTAATACGTTTAGTCACGGTACTTTGTGTTCGACAGTGTACATTTCATGAACCGTTCTTCGCAAAACTTCAAATCAAAATCTTCGAGAACGATTTTCTTAGAGTCTTCCTTGAGTTTCTTCTTCTGCGGAGATGTTAAAGAAGTAATGCCTGGAAGAAGTAAGGACTAAAGTATTACCTGTATTAAGTGTTTTAATGACAATGCTGAGAAATAATATTGTTATTTTTTATGTATTACCTGCTGTAGCATACTCCTTGCAAACTTTCTCTATCAGAGACGTTGATTTTCCAGTTGCTGCATCTGCTAGTTCTGTAGATTGCTCTACAGAAAATACCAACGTTCCAAATGTCTTCTGTTCATTAAAACACTTTATGACATTTGCAATTAAACTTCATGTTTCTGAATGCACAAGTTCTCTTACTCTATAGCTCATTGTAATCCTATATAAAAAGGAATTTAGTATTACTTAAATATATAACTGCAACTTATGGTAGCATTTTAGAAAGCATTTAATACTTACGATTTCATGTTAAATAACCAAGCCGCCTAAGATTAAACGGCGAATAGGTATACAATAACAAACAAAACTAACGAAGAAAAGCAATACTAACAAAAATTAACGAGAAACAACAAAACTAATGAACAACAGCGCTAAAAAACCTGGAAATTAGACACTTCTATCTGACGCAATAACAGCAATAGCGAAAAGTGACATGAGTTTTTTGTTTGAATTTACCTCTGCGCAAAGCTTGCTCTCTATTGGTTCTTTAGTTCCCCTTACTGAAATTTTAGATTTAGTTCACATATTTTCCGGGGTTTTTGTGTGCTTGGTGGTACTGTAAGTGTCAAGTTTGACATTTGATTTTTAAATTACTTATAGTGGCATTCATAAATTTGGAACTATTCCATAGCTTTACTAACTTAGATGAAAATAATTTTTGATCGCACTATACTTAAATTCTAGCAGAGCACTACTGTGAGTATGTTACTAGCAGCTCTCTTTTAACGGAATGCTAATATTTATAAAAAAAAAATAAATAACAATATTTGAGTAAACACTATAACTACACTCTAAACATACATATAGGGTGTTTGTACATCGCTAGACAGCGTGTAACTTCGTTAATAATAGAGATATTAAAAAACTTTTTTTTCTTTAAATGCCAATATTTAGCCTACAAACTGTCACACACCAATTTAAGTCATGGCCTCCTATTTTTGCGTAGTTAGACACGACTTTGGCTTTTAAAATAGAACACCCCGTATAATTTTAGATATTTGAAATCAAGCGTATTATTTTAAAAAATGAAAAAATAGCCAAAGTAGGCCATGACTTACGCAAAACTATAGAAAATCGAACAAGAAATATAAAACAAACTCCACTTGACTTCAGATATACCCCATTGCCGAATTATTAAATCAAAGGTAACTAACACAACGGAGAATTATGAGTTTTTAAATGGTACAATATGAGTTTCATATTGCAATTGAAGATTACAATAAAAATCTGGTGTGAAACACGCACACAACTTCCTTTTACAGTGATCTTATAATTAGCCAAAAATTATATTTTTAATTTTTAAGCATTTGTCAAAAATTTTCAAAAATTACGAATTCTACAAAAACGGTACAAAATAGAGCGTTAGTTGAAGAGACAAATTTTCTCTAGAATTTTAAGCTGAATTCAAAAATGTAAGAATATACCGGGTGTTCTATTTAAAATAGGAGTTAATAAAAAAAATACAAAAAAAACAAAAGAAACCCATTTTAGAAGTATTCAACTGGAAAATCACCTATCTCACATCAATACACATTCAAAATGTAATAAAAATGAGAAGTTTGAAAAACATCGTTTGAGCCGTTTTTGAAAAAATTTATAAAAACTGAAAAATCACAAGAGGAAACACCTACTTCCGGTTATGAGATTTTCTTCAAAAGCTTGCTGTCTCATATACATAGTACACAAAACATATATATGAAGTTTCAACGCCATACCTCTTTTCGTTTTTGAGATATTCTGTTCACAGACACACAGACAGACAGACAGACCAATGAAGAAAAATATGTTTTTTGGGTCCAGGGGACTCTAAAACGTGAAGATCTGTTGAAAACTCAATTTCGAATTGTTGGGGTGAAACCAATACTTCCTTTATTGTAAAAGGAAGTAAAAATGCATTTAAAAGTAGCTTTTAAAAATCTAAATTTAAAATAATATGATGCAAAAATAATTATTCTATTTAAAAAGCATAGATTCCAATTGCTTTAGTATGTGAGGCGCTATAATTTGCCAGGAACTTTTAAAGCCAGATAAATTTGCTTTTACATCTCTTGTTCGATTGTTAATGATTTTGGGTAGGTCATGGCATATATTAGGCAAACATATTTTTTAAATAAACAAATAATAAGTTCCATAATTTTTTAAGCATACTACCATAAATCATTTTTAGCACTGATTTAAAATATTTGAAAATATACGGGGTGTTCCGTTTAAAAAACTAAAGTCGTGTATCAATACCAAAAATAAAAGGGCATGATTGAGATTGTGTAAGAATTTAATATTGCAAAATTTTAACTAATTCAATTCAAACATCAAGAGATTACTGGATCGTCATATAAATAAAATCCCTCGCCTTAGTTTTGTACTCTTCTTTGAGATTAATCTATATTTGAGCACATTTACGGACGTTTTCGTTGCTTAGTAAAAAATCCCACACAAATTTTGCACTTGGAATATAATAAGTAATTATTTTCTTCGTACGTGTAGCAATCATATAAACTGATCAAAACGGCAACAACTTGATAAAATCGTTAAAATGCAGAGTGCAATCATTCGATAAAAAAACCGCGCAGGGATTAGCTTGCTCCAGGAAAGTCACAGACGAAATGTGGGTCAAGACCACACTGCTGTCATTGTATTCTACAAATTTCAAACAAAATTATGAGTAGTTTTGGAACAAAGAACATTAAAAAGATTGAAGATACTGTAGGAAAATAAATATCGTAAGTAATCAACAGTATACTTCCGTGCAAGATTTTAATATTGGCAAAATGTTTACTAATCCTACCAAAACACCCCTAACTAACTCGAGCAAAGTATTGATTATTATTAAAGTATATCTCGCAACTGCATCTCGAGCTCCCATTTGAAAATAATTGATATTTTAACTCGTAGTAAAAATAATAATTTTTTTAAATAAAAGCTTGAGATAGAATAAGTGATTTAATTAAATCACAAGTCTAGTTTATGTAATATTTTTAAGGAGCGCAGCGAGCTTATAAAGGTGGCTAGCGGCGCCCCTGCTTGTAAGGATATTAATTGTTCTTAATAATAACATAAGGCGTAGCATATCACTTGTATGATTTTAGAGTAAGAGCAAGTTATTGTTTTTCAATTTGTTGTTGTAGTTGTATATTTTGCTGTTGTAGGAAGGTGTTTTGTTATTGCAGATATGTTTTGGTGTAGTGATTGAAGAATGTTAATTTTCTTGAGGATTTATGTTGCAATTTTGTTGTGGTTGTTTTGCTGCAGCTTCAGCATATGACGTTGTTTCAGATATAATTCGTGCAATGTTTGTGTTGTAGAGTTCCTACCTTTTGCGTGTGGAGCCTGCGTTTGTTGTACTGGTGATTTTGCTCGAGGCAATGTTATACCTTGAGGTGATAGGAATCTTCTTTTTATAATGTCAAGATATACTTGGCACCCTTTATAATTAGTAGGATGTGCGCCATCACAAAGTGTGCACTTAGCTGGCTTTCCATCCTCATTTTTCTTCTCACATTTTTGATAAACATATTGACCTGCACATTTTAAACATCGATACTGTCGTGTGCATTGGTTCTGTGTGTGCCCATAATTTTGACACCTCTTGCATTGCACAATCAGTTGCTTCTTGTTTGGTATTTCAAATCTAACAATTGCGTTTAGTTATGCTGTAAATATCTCCATTATTTGCATTTCTTTCAAAATCTATGAAAACGTTTTTTGTTCTTTTGTTGCTCTATATGATACATTCTTAATTGTTTCACCCTATGCCCCTCTTCCAGTAATGCTTTTGTTATTTTGTCTGGGCCAGTGCTGTAGTGTAGGTTTCTTAAAACTACTCTGTAGGATTTCTCTTCTGGTAATTTGTATGTTTGTCTTACAATGTTGTTTTCGTCTAGTATCATTTGTTTTTTTGTAATTTTCTACGCAATTATAAGGAAATAAATGATTTGTTACAACTGGTTTTAAACTGTATACACCTGGTTCTAAATCAATTTTTATACTAACTCAGTTTAAGGAGTTTTAATTTGTTGAAATCTAGACTGCTAATTGGTAATTTTATTAATTTTACTAAAGGCAATTGCCTTTTTTTTGTTTATTTTCCACGTTTTATGTAACCAATTCCCGTTATGGCCTTTAACAAATTAGGACATCTTCAAACTCTCAATTTTACATATAATAGTAGATACTAAATTAATCAAGTATATTTATATGATTGTCTTAATAACATAAAAATTGTATACATAATGTCCTTTTCAACACCTTATTTAACTAACATTAATAACAAATTTTTTCCACTACTAGCATTAAACGATATCATTATTTACTTGGTTTTCGAGCCAAGAAGATGAATTTTTTCCTAGTGGTTAATAATATGTCATTATTAACTACTGGTTAATAATAATTGTCTTTAGTCGTAGCTGAAGAGTCGGCTGACTTTGGCTCTTTCTCTTTACTCTTCGCAATATTTGTATTGCTCTATTTATGAGTCATAGTACCGCACCTTCAGTAATCATTATTTTTATTTTTTTCTAAAACTTGTTTAACTAATTTAATTTTGTGTTTTCATTTATACATTATGTATATTATATTATATTTTATAATAATTTTTATTTTGTTACAGCAAGAATGTGGAAAAAGAAGAAGAGTACACTGGCATTTTCCTGGCAGTCTACAGTCTAGAGTGTGAAATACACATAGAAATTATTTGAACAACCTGCGTGCACCATCTCTTACTTTTTGTCTCCTGGATTGTTCTTATTAAAAAAGCCACAATATAAGGACTTACAAGGATTGAACCACATTTATGGGCACATCAGTAAGAAAATTCTATTGTGAAGCTATAATATGTCACTAACGAGTGAAAGAATATAATTTATACGAAGATTATAAAATGCAGTTATATGAAATCAACTTGCTCATGAAAGAAGAGGAATCCCCAATTAAACAATGTATTAAAATGTAGCGTTACCATGGCCTACGAGCGAGTCTGCTTCCAAAATAACATCATTATAGCTGTGAATGTGAAATGTGAAATGGAACGTGAATAGTTCCGTTAACTGCAGAATTGTGGAAAATATACATAATGAAGAAGATAACGCGATGGAACTGCATCATTGTCCCTTAAAGGGGATCATAGTTATCGATAGTAGGATTTCAATTTAATCTCTTCTAAAAAGTCTTATTTTATATTTGGATGGTACTTCTTACTCTGATATTTTTGTTTTGTTAGGACAGTGGGGTTTATTTTTCATCATCATGAACCTTTCTTACTTGAGTTACTCTTCTTTTGCATTTCCCATTGGAATTGTCTCTGAAGGAGGCGTTCAAGTGTTCTACTCTGCCTCCATCTACAAGTATTAATTTGTTATTAAAGACAAATTTTATTTGTATTGAGTATGATATCAAAGTCTTGTGAGTACAGTATTTACAAAACTAGAGCTTTTGTTTATAGTTACTTTAATGCTGTACATCAACTTATTTCATTCCGATACTACAATGTGCACCGCACCGGGTGGCGCAATGAGTAACTAAGAGCATTACAGGCTTACAATAAGCGAGTTCTTGGTTCGAATCTATGAGCAGGTGACATTTTTCCGCAGGCTACTGGATCAGTAGTGGGCGTGGTCACCGTTTGCCATTGGGATACAATTAACTGCACTTTTCCTGCGAGGCAGATCTATGGGATATGCCAGCCTGGCCACAAACAATACACATTGATTTGATAACCTCAAGTTATTATAAAATTGGTGGCCGAACTTCTTGGATTACAGACTTGGGTGTCCCAGCTAAAAAGAAGCCATACTTATGCTAAATAAATAATAACTACTATCAGCTTGTGTTTTTCTAAACAAGGCTGGGAATTGTAAAAAAATTGTCTCTATTGAACAGGTGCATTGAGTTTCTGGTTCTTGCCCAAGAGTACAAGCTTCAATGTTATTGCTGGCCGAGGCGATAGCCTCTAAGTAAGTATTGTCTTGTTTGTATTATTTACATCTAACTGAGCCGTTAACCTGCAACTAAAGTGGACATATTTAGCTAATTAAATTTAATATCTGTTATTCTAAATTACTTCGAAGGTAAACAGTAGAGGCCAAGAAAACAAGGTTTAATAACATTTACATACACGCTGTATAGAATAAAATAGAATAGTCTTTATTTGTACTTCTGCTATAAATCTATAGATATACACTTTGGATTGAAATACAAGTCCAAATAAGTCTTGTATTTTCTTAGAAGAGAATGTTCAGCTAATTTTTTAATTTAAAATTCAAAGCTAATCGTATGAATACTGATTAGTTGAGTCCAAAAAATTTTAATTTATTATTGGAATTAGAAACAATAATGTTTCGCTAATATATTTAGCTTCTTCAGAAAACACATTAAAAATGTTTGACATAATTACAATTAAAAAAGAACATGGTACTTGTTGTTATTAATCTTTTTGTTTTTTTCTCATTCTTGAATATGCATTTTATAATTTGGTGGTAAAACATTTAATGTAAGAGTAAGGCTTCATTTAGTTTCACCAGTTGGTTGGACAAAGATCCTTTTTATATACAGAAAATTTCTATTGTTTAGTAATTTCCTTTGGGTTCTTCTTATATTTGGTATACAGTAGAACTCCAATTATCCGAATTAATGGGGACCGGGGCCCATTCGGATAATGAAATATTCGGATAATCGGATTTTTTTTAAAAAATTGCCACTGGAGAGAATAAAAGCTACGTTTTGATATTGCACTATTTTTTTATTGAATTAAATGAAAGAAACATGAAATTTTCACATGTTTTAAATATAAATAAAATGTACTTATGTACAAGTTTAGAAATAAAAATCATTGTTTTTTAAACATCTCCGTTAATGTAAGCTGTTTTGCGGTCTTCAACCGTTTTCGGGCAGCCAGGTCACGCATTCGCTTGACGGTGAGCAGTTGCAAGTGGTCACACTCGGGCTGACGCTCCATCCACTTCAAAGCAGTCTCGAGGCCGGCAAATGCTTCACTAGCTGATGGTCCAGCGTCTACTTCAACATCAGCAGAAAGTTCTTCTTCCACTTCCACTTCAACATCTTCTCTCACACTTACAACAATTTCATCGTCATTGAGAATTTGAAAACCAGGGTCAGACGTGTCACAAGCCATCCACTCTCCTACATCTTCAGCACTTACTTCTGTACAACCAGGAATTTTTACAATCATTTTTCTTATTTCCTCTAGTGACAACGCATCTTCATCATCATCATCCTCTCCATATTCTTGTTTCTCATTTTCTTCAGATTCTTTTTTTTTGTTCTTCTCAGACGGTAGGCCTTTCAGTTTATTCCACGCACGTCTTAGCGTCACTGCCGTAACCAAACTCCAAGCTTCTGCTACCATGTAACAGCAGTCCTTTAAATTTATTTTGCTATGATTTGCCAAAACCAATTCTTCATCTTCAGCACCTTCGATCAGCAGTTTTCTCAGCAGTTGCCTTCTGTAATGGCGCTTCATTGTTTCAATAACAGACTGGTCCATGGGTTGCAGCAAACTTGTAACATTGGGAGGCAAAAACGTCGTTTTAAACTGCCCATTCTCTCTTTCCAACAGTTCTGCTGTAGGATGAGTGGGTGCGTTATCAACAATTAAAAGCACCTTACTGTCTTCTTTTCCCACCGATTTTTGGTGCTTTTTCACTTCAGGAATAAACACTTCATCATACCATTCGGTAAACAAAGCTGCAGTCATCCAGGCCTTGGGTTGACTTTTGTAGAAGAGTGGAAGTTTTTTTACGTTTTTAAATGCTCTTGGATTTCTTGATTTTCCTATCAAAAGAAGTGGCAGTTTATGATTTCCAGTGGAGTTGGCACAGTTAAGCACTGTAACACGTTCTTTACTGACCTTATGTCCAGGGGCACTAGATTCCCTTTTAGAAGCCAAAGTGGTTTTTGGTAATGCTTTCCAAACAAGGCCAGTTTCATCGGCATTATAAACAAACTCCGGATCATAGGATTCTGATGCAGTTTTAAATTTTTCAATAAAATTTTCAGCAGCTGCAGAGTCTGCTGAAAGCTTCTCACCAGCCAAATCTAACTCGCGTACACCATGCCTGAATTTAAAATTCCTTAGCCAGCCGTTACTAGCCTTAAAAGATGAATAACCAAGCTTTTCTGCTAAGATTTTGGCTTTTTCACAAAGGATTGGACCTGAAATCGGATTTCCCATAGAACGTTGCTGCAAAAACCATTTAAACACGGCATCTTCCAAATTTTTGTTGGTTGCTGTCTTCATTGTTTTCCTGGAGGAACTTCCATCTTCATTTTCAAGCACCGAAACAAAGTTTAAAAGTGTTGACTTACTGTTTTTAATGTCAGAAATTGTTGCTTGTCCAACACCATAAATCTCAGACAACTTCTTACCCGTTACACCTTTATCGAGTTGCTCTATAATTTTCAGTTTGTCCGCTAACGATAGCACAACACGTTTTCTTTTCGAAGCCATGATATAAAAACAATACAGTATTGTACACGCACAAACAAAAGTTACATAAGCCGTAGCGAAAGAGTAGCGTCCTCGAGCAAGGTCAATAGCACACTGGCTAATCAAAACAAACAATGACAGGTGCGCCGTGACTGCAATGCGCCGGAACTTGTCTTAACTTGCCGTTGTGCCTACACTGACTTCGCGGAGGGAAGGTCGCTCCGTCTTAATTTTCTTCTGAAATTCTAAAAGCGATTCGGATAATCGGCGATTCGGTTAGTCGGAGTTCGGATAATTGGAGTTCTACTGTATTTAGGATTTTCTTAATAATTAGTCGTTTTAATGCAAAATCTCCTTTCAAGTGCGTCTAGTGTTTCCTCTTTATTTTTCTTATTTGGGTGATAAGTAGTCACTTTCAATGCAACCAATGATTATAAAGTAATTATTATTGTTGTTGTGTTATTGATTATTTAATTTATTTGTTAGTTTCAAAATTAACATAGATATACACGTCATGAAAAATAAATAATATTAAAACAAATAGACATACGAACAGACAACAGACAAATAATATAACAGATAAATATTATTGGTCCAAGCAACTGACCAGGTACTCTCTCACAGAGTAGAAACACTCAGATACCAACAGTGAGCTGACCCTGCATCAAAACTGTCTAAAATTGAAGTTTTTGATATGAAAAGCAACTTTCTATATAAAGTAATTCCTGCATAAGAGAGACTTTCAAATTTCTTTAAGTTATGTCTGGGAGTAGCTATTTCATTGCGATTTCGTGTCAAGTAACTGTGGTTATCAAAGTTAGAACTATACAAATGAACATTTTTATTTGTATATAACAGACATTTAAAAGTATATATGCAAGGAAATGACATAAGTTTGTTATTAGTGAAAGTGCTCTTACACGATTCTGTATTTTTTAAATTATTTTATTTTAATTTTATTTTGGTACTCAGCCAACAGCCGTTAGGCCAATTATAAGCGTCGCTGTACAAAAATCAATCTTAAAATCCTCTTTTGTGCCACAAACACACTGTTACTTTCTAGAGTTTCCCCATGAACCAACAGTATAGGTTAAATGACTGTAAACAAGGGAGTAATACACATTTACCAGATGAACTGCACTAAAAACATTTTTAAGATTGAGTATCGCAAAAGAGGATTTGTTTATCTTATTACAAATATTGTCAATCTGACTTTTCCAATTTAAGCTCTCATCTAAAAGGAGACCCAAATACTTATAGAGCTACTTACATTAATTGTTGTACCTTCTACATTCATATCCTGCAATGCAGGCTTTTTTCTATTATAAAAATTAATATAAACCGTTTTCTCTAAGTTTAGAATTAGATTGTTAGACTTGCACCAATCTTTAAATTGATCGATAACACCAATACACCTTTGTTGAACATCCTCTTGGGTCTGTCCTGCAACCGCCGCCGCTGTGTCATCAGCATACGTCACAATGCAGTGAGCCTTCAAAAATTGAGGCAGCTCATTAACAAATAGCACAAACAGTAGCGGTCCCAACACAGACCCTTGAGGAACGCCTCTGTTTATGTCATATAAAGATGAAGTATCTGTTTTTACTCTAACACACGGTTTCCTCTCCTTTAAATAGGACATTTCCAAGCAAGCGGTTGGCCTCTTATTCTCAGAGTAATGAGTTTCTTTTTCATAAATGAAAAGTCAATGCAATCCAATGCACGAGACAGATCAAAAAAGACCACCGCCACCCTCATCAACCTTGCTAGAGGTAAAGTCCATGAGACGTCTGGCAGCGGTCTCCGTCGACCTGCCCTTCATGAATTCGTGCTGCAGTTCATTAAAAATATCCATTCGGGAACAAAATGATTTAAGCCTGTGAGACATGACTACTTCAAATATCTTTGAGATCACATTTAGTAGTGATACCGGCCTATAATTAGATTTATCAGAGGAGTCATTTTTATTTTTAAAGATTGGTACAACAGATGCGACCTTCAATATTTCCGGAAAGATTCCTTGTTCCAAAGACAAATTAATAATATAGACAAGAGGATCTACAATACAAAGTGAGATGTGCTTCAGCACTTTTGTCGGGATGCCATCAACACCCACACTGTTTTTATTTTTAAGACTCCTTATTACACACATTATTTCATCTCTTATCAATAAGTCCACAAATGATAGTATGAAGTATTTTCTATATTTTGCAAAGTGGTACAGTTAGTAGAGATAGCATTGCCATAGCGTTTTTTAAGGCTAATATTTGTTATTTCAGAAAAAAAATTACCGAAACAATCGGCAATTGCAGTAGGTTTGATAACATCTAAATTACCCTCCTTCAGTACTATGAACTGC
Source organism: Agriotes lineatus (assembly GCA_940337035.1). NCBI lineage: Eukaryota > Metazoa > Arthropoda > Insecta > Coleoptera > Elateridae > Agriotes > Agriotes lineatus. The sequence goes on along the minus strand of CALNHX010002059.1, from coordinate 84,223 downwards.
TTGTCCTTCTTTCTGCCTGTTATTAACAATATCCCATACTTTTTTAGGCTTAGTAGAATTTTCAATAACATTATAATAATGAGTTCTTTTTTCTTCCTGAATAACTTTTTTAAATCGCTTCTTTCCATTTTTATAGTTATCTAGAACTTTACTATCACATAAATTCTTACTGAGCCAGAATAAATCTCTTAATTTTCTGCTAATATGCATTATATCACGTGTAACCCATCCTTTATCTTTCTTGATACATGTACAAGGTCCGGCAGAATGAAGTATCCATTTTAATTTGGAGAGTGGCGAAATACCCAAATAAGAATATGAATTGTTTTTGTTAATGGCTAAACATTTTTTCAAAAATCAAACAAAGGGTTCTTAAGAAAACACGAAAATTTTATTTTTTAAATATTACATCAGTCAAGTGACCTCCTTCTCGCTGCTGGCACTCTTGAAGCCTAGCACGAAAGTTTTGCATTACCCGCTCCAACATTTCAATTGGGATTGCGTTAATCTCTGTCTGAATATTATGTTTCAGTTGTTCCAAAGTTTGCGGTCGATTAGAAAACACTTTTGACTTTAAGTAGCCCCATAAAAAGAAATCACAAGCTGAGAGATCTGGTGATCGTGCCGACCAGTTGAGGTCCCCAAATTTCGAAATGACACGACCAGGAAACATTCTTCCCAGAATTGTCATAGACTCCCTAGCAGTGTGGGAAGTGGCTCCGTCTTGCTGAAACCATACTCTTCGAATATCCACACCAACATTACGAAGTTGTTGTCCAAAGTTGCGCAATACTTGTTGATAACGTTGTGATATAACGGTAACCGTCAAGCCATTTTTCTCAAAGAACGGCCCAAAAATTCCAAAGGCGGATAATGCACACCACACAGTAACTTTTTTGCTATGAAGCGGTAATTCGTGCAATTGCTGAGGATTTTCCGTCGCCCAGTAACGAAAGTTCTGTTTGTTAACATAACCAGAAAGATGAAAATGAGCTTCATCTGACATCAGCAAGCAATCAACAATATCCGGGTTTTCAGCAAATAACCCTTCGAAACGTTCGCAAAATCAACGCGTGTTCCAAAATCTTGAGGCAGAAGTTTTTGTACCACTTGAATTTTGTAGGGATGGAAGTTTAAGTCTTTCAGAATGCGGCGATAACTACGATTCGAAATATTGAGGACTAATGCTTGTCGTTCAGCAGATCGTTTAGGACTTTGTAGCACAGCTGCTCTTACGCTTTCAGCATTTTCAACTATGCGTACAGAATGAGTTCTTCATTTTGGTTTTTCTTTAGCGCATCAGGCAGTACTGCGAAACTTGTGTACCCACTTTTTAATTGTTACTCGACTAGGAACTGGATCTCGTGGATTTCAATGAAAGTGACGACGAAATAAATGCTGGGTGGTTACAACAGAATCGTTATTTTTAAAATAAGCTTCAACCGCAAAAGAACGTTGATTATTTGACCAACGCTCCATATTCACAGCTAAACTGACATTTCTCATAAACACTTTGTCAATTGTCTTAAATTTCCATTTATTGCGAAAGCATGGCGACTTGATTTGAATTTATATCTCATTATATTATGAAATGAATTAACTTTGAAAATGGATACGTCATTCTGCCGGACCTTGTATTTGTACCCCAGATAGAACAATTGACATCCACAGTCCAAGTTAAAGTCCCCATAAAACTGTTGAAAGTCTCATCTACACTTAGATAACGATTATAAATATCATTAAACCTATCCAGTTTCAAAAAATCATACAAATCATTAAGTTTACTCTGTGAGAAAACATATCTGGTCCTATCTGTAGCATCACTTCTATCTTTTACCCTGTTTTGTTTTGTTTCGTTTCAATATCACAGTTTAATATTATAGTCAAATTATCTGCAATATTTGCTTGAACCATCATTGCATTCATACTATATTGTATATTTGACATAATGTAATCTATCTTTGTGGACGTTTTCATATTTAGTTTATTTAGTACAACCCTTGAGGCCTCAGTTATGGAACATTGTAAGTTAAATTTTTATACTAAATCAAGTAAGTCTTTTCTGCAGACTATTTCTTAAATAGTCTATGTTAATGTCTCCACAAAGAAATAAATTGTTTGACATATTATAGCAGCAATTTAGCAAATTAGACATATTATTATAGAATACTTGGTAGTCCCCATCGGGAGGTCTGTAAACATTTATTACGCAACACTTAAACAACACGCGATATGCCTTTCTGTGATGTACTGTTTAGTGCTAATATTTTTCAGTTTTGAAAACCTGTTTGTTTTAATTAATATTAAACTCCCCCCATGAATATTGGACGTTCTACAGAAAGCTGCAACTTTTTCATAACCACAGAAGGATATTTGATCGATACTATCTTCACTGCACCAGTGTTCAACAATACTGATTACATCAGGGTTATTTTCACGAATAAACACCTCAATTTGTTCCTTTTTATTTTCCAATGATTGTACATTTAGTTGTGCTACCTTTACACTAATGCAGGTCATGGTGGCTTGTTTGATTGTGAATGCCATTGCCTTTTTCCGAGAAAAAATCGATTTATTTTACTTGAAGTGGCCATATATTTGGGTCTTTGACCTGATCTAGTGTGTTAAATGGTAGAATAAGCTTAAATGACTAATACAATTCAGGATACTTTGATTTAAGCTGATCTACTCTAATTTTATCACTAATCGAATTAAATTGTTCTTTAATATCATCGGGTGTTGTTGTCGGGGCAAGATTATGTACATGCAAAAAGCCATACTTTTCAGCTTGTCGTAACTTACGGAGCAACGAATTTGTTCCGACGATAATATTTTTGTTTTGTGGATTAATATTACGTTTTGATTTTATCGATCCACAGGTTAAAATGTTATTTTCATGAGTAGGATAAGGTGGGGCAGGTTCGGACACGTTTTTCCATATATTAATATTTCAGAGATGAGAAAAAATTCAGGACTTTATTCGAGTTCTACGGACACCTTAGTCTCTTTCCAACATTTTGGCGGTTATCTTAAAACAAAAAAATGCAATAGTTTTTTGCTCAGTTAATTTTTCTCTGAAAGATGCATTTGTTCGAAACTGCCCCATAGTGAGGTACATCCGAACAAGTAGTGGGGCAGATACGGGGACAAGCCTTATAAAATTCAAAACTGTTTATTTTTAAGGGGAATAAAAGAATATAGGCTAGAAAAAGATTTATTGAATATTATAACCATCAAAATTTACATTGAATTTGAAAAGCGAAGACATCCTTGAAGTTCCTGGTGCTGCCTCGGTGTTAGGTATTTTTGAGACTATATCTGCTCTAGAAACATTCGAAATATCCTGCAAGTCCGGAAAGCGGGAGCCGCTTTTATATTTTCTCAAAAAATTCACGACATAGAAGTCGTTAATTGCAAGATTCCACTCTGCCGATATAATGAAGTGTTCTTTTGTTGGTCGGATATTTGACAAGCACATAATCATTACAATGGATTATGTCGTCATCCAACAGCATAAGGACGTCGTCATCGTCATGAAATTCGTCTGGAAGATCAGACAGATCGTCAGAAAATTCCGTCTCACGAGTAATATTCTGGGGTGATTCCACATCAGAATCTGAGGAGTGACTTTCTATTTGTTTTAATGTTTTCTTCTTTGGTACCTTCCCTTCACACTTCTCCAATTTTTGTTGCTTTTTTCTTCACATTACATTCATTTCCTTTACATTCGCTTGCGATTACTTTTCCTTTCGTATTTCTTTTCTCCAACCTTTGTTTTTTCAGCGCTTCCAATTCTTGAATTCTATCCTTCTCTGGTGTGCTTGTATAAATTCTGGATTTACCTAGGCGAAACTTTCCATTTGTTTTTCTGGGGGCCACCTTTAGGAATGGTCTGACGATTTCGACGGATAATGTTTCAATTTTCGGTTTGGTGGCGCAACTTACCAAGTCATTTAATAACGTTCTCATCATTATGGTCACTTCGTCTATTTCAGAATCTGCCACAGTGATAGTGCTCAAGTTGATAGATGGAGTAAATGACTCGTTCGGAGTAGAAATTGCTGGTAGTTCAGACGATTTCACTGTATATCACTGTTATGAACTGTTTCAACAAGTAACATTTTTGTTACCTATATGTTTGTTAGACAACCTTATTATTGGCATTATGTAGCATTTATATTACAGATTTGTAACTGTAATCACTAGCTCTTAGGGTTGCCAACCGTCCTGCATTTCGGAGGACTTCCTGATGGAGGGGTGTTGTCCTGCATCCTATCAAGACCCCTTGCAGGACATCGTTTGTCCTGAATTTTAAAAATAAAACAGAAAATTACTTTTTTTTTAAAAACTGTATTAAACTCAGCCTGTTTTGTTATAATGGGTGTTCATTAGAATTTGTGGTCTAGTTGGCTTTGGAACTGATGAAGTCATGTCGTGCATTAAATCATGGCTGATAACTGACACATATTTTTAATTTGACATTTGCTTCAAATCACATTATTGATAATTTAAAGTTATTCTTATTAAAAAAAGACGCTGGACATGTCCACCATCTTCCTGAATACATGTTGCAAGTCTATGTCTTAATCAATCTTGTAAAACATTTTGTAATATACGAGGAGTATTATTTATTTCATAAATTTTTGCTGTAATTCTGTGTCGAAGTTTATCTAGGTTATTAATTCAAGAGGTGAATATTGCAGTTTTAATGTATGGCCATAAAAAGAAATTGCACTGAGTTAAATCGCATGACCTAGGTCCTAGGAGGATAATCGTTGGCTGTATTTCTGCTAATAATTCGATTGTCAAAAAATTCCTGTAGCAAATTCAAAGTTTCCAGGGTACAATGCGCAGTTGCGCCATCCTGCTGGAAATAGTCTTCTTGCAATTCATCATCATGAAGTTGCTCAAAAAAAGGCTGCAACATTATTATTCTCCATATTGTTCTCTGTTTATCAGATTCCAAAATTTCTTTACTGATTTTTTCTTTCTTTAATTTTAAGATTTTTTGTTCTTATTCGTATTTTTTTAAATTAAAATCAACCGATGGAAGATCATTATTTTGCAAGTTCAATTTAAAAATGTTACCAAGACCATTTATTTGTTTCCTGGCCGAAACTATTTCTGGATTGATAAATATAGAGGCATTATTACATTTGTTATTTGTATTTATTTTAATGGGAGGAAAATATAAATCGTGATAGTACGAAAAAACTTTATAAAAAGCATTAACTGCACAGTTTGTGTCAGACTCTCTATATAATTCTACCCAATCTTCAGATAAGAGGTAATTTGATAATTTGATTCTATTTCTAGAACTTTTATTTGGTACTTTTATAAAGACGTCTGCCGTTTTTGAATAGTGTTAAATTTAATTATTTGAGATTTATGATCAGATACGTGAAATTCAGCCACAGTTGCAAGTTGTGTTTAAAAATTTGTGAAAATGTTGTTGATACCGTAAAACGGGGTGAATCACAACACTTTTTGACCTTTCCACTTAAATATCTCATGTTCAGAAGTTTTCTTACAATTGGCAAATAGTGCAAAAGTCTTATCTACTATTCCACTATACCTACCACGAATTACAGATCTTCAACTATATTACAAAATTTGTTTTTAATTTTTTTGTTCGTTGTGATTTGCCCTTCAGTCGGGGTCAATCACAACACGTACTTAAAACCCATCTAAATTGCTATTTCTCAAACCGGAGGGCAAATGACAACAATTTTTAACCGTAAATGCAATTAACCCTTTATTGCATGATTTTTTATTTTTAAAAGAAAAAAAATTACAAAGAACATAAATACGCACAAATCAGTGGAAAAATGTTAAAAAAAAAATTTATTCGAATACTAATTAAAATTTTACAAAAAAACTGGTATGTATCAAATATGACACAGCATGCAATAAATACAATATGAAAATTCGTCACTCCGTATGGAATCGAGTAAAACAATTTCTGTCTTTGTTTAAACAGAGTGACACTTGGCATTTTGTACAATAAATATACGATTCTGATTTGCAATCTGGAAATTTGCAACGATTTCTTTCATTTTCCTTCCATTCTGGTAAATGATCCACTCCATCCTTCCTTACTTCAATTTGAGGACTTGGTACTAGGTCTTCCTCTTTTTCGTGTTAGTCCAGGCTTTCCAGATTTATATAAAGCATCAGCGATTGCTATCTTAAAATCCGCAAGTGGCAGGTATATATCATTTTGCTTTCTCCATAATAGCCAACTATTTACCGCACACATATCTAACATGTGAAAAAATATTCTAAGGTACCATTTTTTTTGACCTTATTTTGATTCGATAGAATCTAAGCATAGCATCTAACAGATCCACGCCTCCCATATATTCATTATATTTCAGTACACTTTGTGGACAGTCTTATCATTTTGTAGCATTTTTCACTTCGAAAAAATCTTTTTTTAGTTCCAGTTGGTTGTGAGCCTAAGCAGATTGATAAAGTTGAAACAACTTTATTGTCATACCAAGAAACAATACTTATTTTGACATCGTCCTTGATAGCAGTTTTTTCCTGCAAAGCCCCTCTTCCACGTTTCTTGAACTCTTTTTCTGATAGCATCTTACAGCCTCGTACACAATTCAAACGTACAGTACCAAGAGGAAGTATACCGTTTTTAGTTAAATATACCATCAATGGAATACTGGTAAACCAATTATCAAAGAAAAGTTTATGGTTTACATGCTTTGGTATTGTTTGAGCAAGCTTCACCACTACATTACTGCTTGTACCTAAGTCAGGAGCATCCGTAGGAACAGTGTTACTTTGAGAGCCAGCAAAAACATAAAAATTGTAACTAAAACCAGAGACTCCGTTTAGGACAAATACTTTGTAACCCCATTTGTGAGGTTTCTTTGCATTGTATTGTTTGATCGTCGATCTGGATTTAGTGGGAATGATTTGTTCATCTGCCGCAACATTTTCTTCCATTGGAATCAAACTCAATCTGTTCTGTATATTTCGAAGTAGAGGGCTGATCTTGAACAACCTATCATGGCCTTCTGTACCCGGAGGTATGTAACTCTCGTTATTGTTAAAATGAAGAAAACGTTTAATTTCCTCCCATCTGTTACACGTCATTACGGAAGATACTGTAGGATGGCCCAGATGTGGCGACCGATAATTTCTGGTTTGCGGCAAATTAATAATAGACATATACAAACAGATGCCCATAAACTGTTCTATTTAATTTTCTGAAATATTTGCTGGCCGATCTATACGCTTCTGGGCACAGTACAAGTTTGTTTGGCCAGTTATTTCTGATATTATGTCTGAAAAAGTGATATGGAGTCTCTAAATCAGCAACTTCTTGTGGCATATTTTGATGCCCTAAAAATTTTATTTTATTTGGATCTTTTCTGAGGTTTCCAGTTCTCCAGGCACTTAGATTCAGCTTTTCCGCCAATTCATTTAAGGGAATGTCATCTTCGTTATCATCAGATTCTGTATCTGTTTTGGGCACAATTATATCCTCACCTTGATCAACATCTTCAGGTCCTTCATCGTCATTGTCGCTTTCGGGAACCAGAATTTGGCATGGCGCATCGACTTCGTCTTCTGATAGGTCGGGATCGTCACTCTCATTATCGGCTGGTATGTCTCGAACATATTTATTATTCCCGTAAAATATATTTGGATCTATCTGAAACCAACAATATTTGTTTCTGCGCTGTTACTAAAGTGCATGGGGTACCATCAAAACATCCAATGCATAGTGTCCCATATACGACTCGAACCAATTGAACATGGCTTTTAGTAAAACAAAAATAATGTGAAAAACTTACCTTCAGATGAAAGGGCAACGAATACACTATTCACCGATATTTTTTCCAACCACTACACATGTACTTAACTCAGTAAAAATAGCAGACAAAAATATGTAACCTTCGTGACAGCACAACTCAGACATGTGGCGACTTGCAGACTCTGCATCACCGTGATTTGTCGGGCGGGATTTTGATTGCATGTGTTTATTGCTCGGTCCCAAGTATGATACACCATGCAGTTTCTAATTCTTTCAATTTCAAGAGTTGGAAAAATATGTTTTGTGTTGTTTATCATAAATGACTCAACATGCAATAAAGGGTTAAAAACTTTCCAAAAATGTCAAAAATGTATTTATTTAGTACAAAACAAATGAAATTACAAAAATAAGAAATTATTGAATAGCTACAAACTAAAAAGTAAACGCAAATACAAAGAATACCTATCTATTTATACCACGTTTGAGTTTATAATAAAACGCAATACTCCTCGTCTCTCTATTTTTGGAGGATCTACTATCCCAATAACACTACTAAAGGGAAATGAGTAGTTGTCTTCAGCTTCATTAAACACATAAATAAATCCTTCATCAGCAGAGAATCTTGTTGACTTGGGTCGGGTAAATTTTGCTTCAATTTGATATCCATGTACTTTAATTACTTGGCATATATAATGTTTCTCTAATAATTTGACTAGTGACCAATCTAATCTTTTTATCGATTTAATGGTAGTAACAGGATAAACATTTTTATAAGATAGTCTTCCTTTAAGCAAACATTGTTTGGAACACCCAGGCTTTGGTTCGGACTCTTCTTCCTTTTGTTTGATAATGTCTTCTGCATCTTCTTTAATTCTTTCTTCTGAGTCTTCTTCCATTCTTTCTTCCAAATCTTGTTCTATTAGTGCCTCTACATTGTCATCCTCATCACTGTCATTATATTGTATTGAAGTGCCTTCTGGTTCTTCGTCACTACTGCTTTCAGTTTCAATTCCTTTAACACTCTTCCCGGCTTCAACAGAGATTTTCTTGCGTTGGGTTCGTTTTTTTTTGGTTGATCATCATAACGCATTGAATTTAACAAATCGACTACAGATTCATTTAAGAGGTTCTCATGTTCATGACGAACTTCCTGTGGATCTTTAGGGGGTAACCGTGATAGAACACGCTCTCTATTAAGAGGTATGATTCCACATTTGTTGAAACCAGATTTGATATTTTTAGCAGAATTATCTGCAACAGTTTGCATATGAGATTTTAATAGAGAAGGAAATATGTGCTTTGGAATCGTTGATTCTCTGCGTCCGGCTGTTTTCTTCCACTTAGTGGAAGGCGGTTTTTTACTGGTCTAAAATATGCAACGTCTAAGGGTTGCGTTATATGAGTCGAATTGGAGGGTAGGAAGATGAAAGAAATATCTCCTTTTTGACAAAGTTCCACACATTCCACTGAAATATATGAGGACAAATTACCCCCAATTAGTATTTTGGGACCATTCAAATCTTTGCAATAGGGTATAACAATAGTTTTGAGCCAATCTTCGAAACAACGTGAATCGAACCATCCAGAAGGTGTCGAATTGTACCGGGTGCCTTTAGGTCCACCTATGGTCCATGATTCATACTTATGCAATGCCCGATAGACGACATAGATAGGTAGAAGGGATCCATCACCTGAACATGCAAACATAAGAGAAGTAGCCGACTTACTATGATTGGCAATTCTCTCTGGGTACTTCGTTCCTCTCCTAACAATTACTTTTTTGCGGCCTGGATCGTCGCTAAGATGAGTCTCGTCGTAGTTTATGATATGGGGTGGCGGAATATCTTTAAGAGATTCTTCGAGGTTGTCAAAGTAGTCATTGATGGTTGCTGGAGACACTCCTGCACGCGCACGTTTTATATTTTGACACATACGAATAGATATTTTCTCCTTATGATGTTGCAGAAACGATGTAGCAGTCTTTGCCCGGTAAATTATTTTTAAAGCGTTTCTCTTGTATGCCCATTTTGTCTAAATATGACTTCACAAGCATTCTGACATCGTAGGCATCCATGGGATATCCCCAATTTGCACAGATGATAATGTTTTTAACCAATAATTCTAAAACTCTGGTTTTTAGAACCGTTTGTCCACCTTTTTTCTTTACAGAATCTCCCTTATTTTTATCATCCATTTCAGTCACTTTTATCATTGTTATCGTGTCACAATGATTCCTTGTTATTTTTACGAATTTCAGAACTGCAGGTCACGTAATGCCTAAATACGAAAAGTGTAGTGGAAGCGACTATGGCCCCCTTATATCTGCAGATTTGTCTTTTGGTTCAACTGTAAACCGCTGGCGCTGGTATCGCTTTGTTAATAAGGTTACTAAATCATAAAGATATCGCCAACTGTGCAAATATATATCTTTTGTCTCTTTTAATTTGGGGTTCCTGTCATTAGTGTCTCACTCTCACTTTCTTACAATGTTCTGTGCTTTTTAATTTAGAGGAACAAAATCTTGAAATGGAGTGGCGGTACCTGTATGTATTTAGTGACCTTATTTGTTAACGTGAGAGACGGCCAACACGAGGTTACTTCCGTGAACTAGACTGCACCTTATTGCTTCTATTTATTGGCAACGCTGTTTTCGCAACTAGTTTAATCTGCATTCACAATAATATTGTGTTGACAGTTGAAATGACTGGTAATATTTGGCTGCTTACACATCATTCCCTCTATCCCGCTATATCTTGCGATCGCTGCCGGGGTTTCCTCTTCAAGATAAAGTTCGATGATTTGATGTGGTGATTTTTAATAGTGTTAGTAAACTTGAAATGTTAGATGTATTCTAGAGGTAAGTTTTAGTGGCGCTGGCACATAGCTAAGATAAGAAAAGATCTATACGTACCTGTAAGTAAAATAAATCGTTAATCCAGAAAGTAATTTGCCCTTACCCGTATAATGTATTTTCAGTAAGTAACTTGTTTTTATGTGCAATATTATTTGATTTAATTATTCCACTGATTGCAATAATGTTACATTATATCTTAAATATGGCTATAACAAAATTAGACTAAAGCTGTCTAAATTACCAGAAAATAGTCATATGGTTTCTACTCGCTAATCAGTAAACAATTCTGTGAAAATATTAGTGATTTGTTAGATTTTCTCTTACTTTTAGGCCAGCCTTCTATATTTTACTTCAGAAACCATACGCCATAAAAGTGTGTTTGGGGCCCGGCACTAGCTTCAGTGAAGACGGCGTGTATTCTTTAGTCACGGAAAATCCTAATTATCTGGCCGCCAACAAGTTTTATTACTCCCAAGTATACTTATATAGGTGAAATACAATTTATAAACTGTTCCTATTTTTGAAAATATGCGAAATATCACAGTTTTAACTTTAATTCACTTATCTGTAATCGTTACGCTTGCGGAATTGAAGACTAGCCTCTCAGAAGCTTAACCAGCATGCATCTCCGACCAAGAGGATGACCTATTTTCAGAAACGCTCACTCTGATAGCCGCTAAACGTCAGCTGTCAGAATGATAAAAAATACTTTTGTTTTCTCACGACACCGGTTTCTACAAGGCAACCCGTTGAGTTTGAAAACAAAAGTATTTGATAATTTATAAAGTCGTCGAGTGCGTATTCGATTAGATTATACCATGAATATCAATAAGAAAATTGCACTAAAACTTTATTTTTTACAATTTACATTATTTATTGCAATTACAGTAGTTAAAAGTCAAATTACAATTATTGTAGCTTATAACACTAGCTGCATTCTGATTTTCAGTTACGTCAGTTTTTGTAGCAGATTTTACGCTGATGGAACTGGTCGGGGGATAACTTACATTATTTTGTCTCATTTGGGACAGTATCTTCAGGTGATGGTTCTGGTTAATTTGAAGATATGGCTGAATGGAGTTTGGTGTAGTATGACCTGTTATTTTTATTATTTCTTGTACACTCGATCCAGGCTAGCCAAAGTGCTTACTGCAGAAGACCGGTTAGAATGGTTCGTTATTTTCTTTTTGGTATCGAGTCCAATGGCTTCAGCTCCTAATTTTGTCAATTTGCCTATCTCGTTAATCCCAACGGGAGAATTTTTGTACCAAATACAGTTTGATGTACCTCCCCAATTTTGATTTACTGTTAAAAACATACGGTTAGTGTGGATATTCTTAGTTCTTTTTGATAGCAAGTTTTTTATTAGCCTCACAGGACACAAATTAGGATTTTCTTTATTTTCAGTCAGCCACTTACTTGCAGCAGTATTCTGAGCTCCCCCTTGAGCTGTTTTAGAAAAGATCGGATTATATTCAAACCGTACCGTACTGGTACCATCATTATTTTGCTCTTCCTTGAAGTAATCGGTTTAACAAAACGCCGCTTAATTACCACGCCAAGCCAATTCAAACGAGGCAATGTGAAAAAATTTCTTTTGGAGTCCACTGGGAGTGTTCTCATCCATTTTGCTGGTGATTTTCTTAATTTCTGCCTTCGTTAGTGCCACTGAGCTAATTTTTCGTCATGTGGATAGCATTGAAACCAGGTTGACTACAAATTTTATCTAATAAGCTTTAATACAAAAAGTAATGGATTTTTTTTTCTTCGCAATACATGCTTTTCAATAAATTTAATGTTCTTTAATGGAAAGTGGTATGTACAACGTACATGGTAGTTACATAATAATAAATTACAGCAATCAGTAACCTAAAAATCGTTAAGCTGTTTTTTATATTATTAATAAAACTAAAGATTTCGTCTTGATCCACATATATTTCTTTAAAAAATTCCCGAACGTTTTCGGCTTATGCCATCTTCAGGGGACGTTCTACAAAATGATTGACAATGAAACAAACTTTATAACAAACAAAAATGACTTACAGTTAACAAACACACAAAATCACAAATAAACAGCACAAACTCGCTATAATTGCCACGGTGGGTTGACTAGAACTGGCTCTTTTTTATGTTGAAGATTATCTTCATCGATGCCGTCGTCAATAATTAGTGGATCTCTGTTGGTGCAATTCTTGCACATATTTGAGCATTTCTATCCACTCTGACGACGCTCATAGTTTCTGATACAAGTGCAAACAATGAGGGAGAGCAATTTTTCAGGATCAGTTGCCTTTGTGGTTGCAACTGGACGCAAATAACCACCAATCCTGTTCCAACCCCATTTTAGTGAATATTTATTGACATTGAGCCATTGTTGTACTTGATGGTAAACTCTATAAGAGTGTTGTTGTTCAGCTGCTAAAGTGGGGGAAAGTACAGCCAACCTCAAATTTGTGTGTACAGGCTTCTTTGCGATGGTCTACAAGTAACATTGAAGGCGCAGAGTATCCAAATTATCTGCATTTGTTGATGCAAATATCGAAAGGAAGAAATGGTTCCAGCATCAGCTAGCGCATCTGGGTCTGCATTTGCATTGTTAAAAGTCAACAGCTTTGTGTAAAGCTCCTTGTCAGTGTGCACTTTTTTAGAAGTCGTTATCCTTTCTATAAATTGAAGAAACGGTATCACATCCGGCGAAAGTGTAAGACGTCAAGAGAACATCCTTCATTTCCCCGATATCACGATGTATGCACCAGTGCAGTAAACTTTTTCTTCTTGGTTGCCTTTCTTCGGTACAATAATCTTCAACTATTTGTTGGCTGGAGCATGAACAACCAACAAGACCAATAAATCGGTGTCATTGCCAATTACGATAGCCTCTGTTTACTTCTTTGATTCGCCAATTGCTGTAAAACCGATCTTGATGTCAGCACCACCTTCTGCCTGAATCACTTTGCAACCAGCTCGCTGTTGTGTACAGTGATTAGAGCAATCAGTTGCATCTTGTTTTTAGTATTAGTTAGAAGTTTTGCTTGTCCAAGAGTGACATTAATTCCATCTTTCACTTTCACTTCAACATGTGCAGTAGTGGATGATCTACGCAAATGTACGAGTATGTCGTCTTTGGTGCTGGGTGCTTCACCATAACCATCTCGCCTCCCCACTTCCTTGAACCCTTTATATAATACATTTGGAGCGAATATTACGAGTTCATAGGCGTAATTTTTGAATTTTTGCCAAAAAGAAAAAGTTACATTTTACCCCCTCCATATCTCCGTAATCTTTTACTGGACTGCAAAAATGCATAAGACCATTTTTATTGTAAATTAAATGTGGATTAATTTTGTATAAGGTTAAGTTCATACCTACCATTTTACCACCTTTGTGACGTCATAGCTCCTCACTCCACAGGCTAAGAAAGCGACAATAGGAGTTTTTCTACTGAGGAAATACCGCTAATTACGATGGTATCACTTGTCGGTATAAACCTACTCAGTCCCACGAAAATAATTATTAATTCTCTTGGCCTCCCTACTATCAGTTTTCTGGAAATATCTACCCGTACGTAGTGGGTAGATACGATTTTTTTTTCAAAATCAGAATTAAGCCATGGCATTTTTTTTGTGCCATAAGGGCACTATTTGCAGCAACTTTTCTTTATAACATTTTGCCGTGACATGAAAACTTCTATCGTTTGTACGAGAAAAAATCGAGCATGCGCTTTACCCGCCTGCTGCTGGAGCGGTAGGTCGGTCATATTTGTTCCGTGACGTCAGAGTTATGTTTTTTCAAATTGTGTTCGATCGCTCGAACGGATTTCGAAAAAATCGACGTGAGCCGGTTTCTAGCATCAAGCGCCAGACATTCATCGAGGAAATCTCGTGTGCGGATTTTCGGGTCCAAATCCAGAAAAGAGCCGGGGGACCATATGTACATTTGTACCATATAATTTATAATGTCATCCGTAATAAAAATTTTGAAGCAATCGTATGGATTTTTGTTAATGAAGTCATCATAAAATTTTGGGTCTATGCCTACGTTATTTACCATAAAATTGAATTTTTTTAGAGATGAGCCATCTACATCGCGCCATACAATATCATCTGCAGAATTATTGTCATCTTCACTATCAGGGTCAGCAGCTGCAATCTGGTCAATAACGTCTTCTATTTCCTGTTCCATCTGTAAGTCATGTTTTTGATTTTGAGAAACCAATAATTATAAAATAACCTAGAGTTATGAAAGGATAATTGAAGTAAAGAAACTTACCGTATCATTGCCCTGAATTGGGCTGGCACGTGAAGTTGAAGGTCCTGCTTGTGAATTCTCTATATTTTGAGTCTTTGAATGTTTCAGATTTGAATGGTTTCGCTTAGTTGAAGGTCCGGCTTGTGATTCAGCTCTGGAAACACATTTTGCACGCTTTGTTGGCCTTTCTTCTTCATCAAAAGAAGATTAAACAGTTTCGTCAACACCGGGTGTATATTCATCTGATAGGTAAACGTCGCCAAATTCACTTCCACTGCCGTTTTCACCGGACATAAATTCATCCCACAATTTTTGCAGATCGTTTTGCTGTTGCTCGTAATCGCCCATTTTCACCATCACAACACTCCGCAGTTCAGTGAACTACTGATGAGATATACGTTATGCGCAGCAGTAACGGCGCATACACAAGCAAGAACTTGTTAAAACATGCGAGACATCACATTAGCGTCACGCCGTCTGAGGAAAAAAAGTGTGTTCCCACACGGCGAGACGTAAATGTGATGCCTCACAATATAACGATAAAAAAATTGTTTAAGCATTATTTTGTCAAAACCCTGCTATCATAACTCATATATGGTGCTTACGAGTTAAATTACCGAAAAAAAAACTTTTGTCCCGGGGACCCCAAATTTTTTGTATACATCCGTGCTCAACGTGTTAATTTTGATTTTGAAAAAAAATCGTATCTACCCACTACGTACGGGTAGATATTTCCAGAAAACTGATATATTCACCCACCGGACTAACAAAACCCAAACCGGTGGGTGAATATATCAGTTTTATGGAAATATCTACCCGCAGGTAGTGTGGGTAGATACGATTTTTTTCGTACGGGTAGATATTTCCAGAAAACTGATATATTTACCCACCGGACTAACAAAACCCAAACCGGTGGGTGAATATATCAGTTTTATGGAAATATCTACCCGCAGGTAGTGTGGGTAGATACGATTTTTTTTCGTACGGGTAGATATTTCCAGAAAACTGATATATTCACCCACCGGACCAAAAACCCAAACCGGTGGGTGAATATACCAGTTTTGTGGAAATATCTACCCGTAGGTAGTGTGGGTAGATACGATTTTTTTCAAAATCAGAATTGAGCGACGGCAATTTTTTTCTACCATAAGGGCACTGTTTGGAGCAACTTGTATGTTGCATTCCAACGGGATACGGATAGAAAACAATACAATTATTAGTGGACATATTTATTAAAATATAATAAATATAAATATAATAAATATGTATGTATGTATGTATGTATGTATGTATAAATATAATAAATATAATTATAATATAATATAATCACGAATTTAACCGAAATAATATTTGTAGCATAATATTCATGCTTATGAATATTGAGTGCCTAAAAATTTTTTTAATAATAATGGACCGGGCCGGTGTTAATGGTTTCCCGGGCCGGTTTACCCGCCCCTGTGAACGATATAGACCGGAGTTGCAGCAGAGTTCGGCATCTCTGGTAGTGGGCCTAAAAATAATGAAATAATGAACATAACGCAGGCCTGCAAATTGAAATTTTTTGATTTTTTTTCACCGTAATGGGTGAATCGTATGTATTTTGGTGCGCTGAGTCCAAATATGACCTCAGTTTTTCTCCAGCACGTAGGGATTTTCCGCAAAATGAAAAAGAAAGTTATGCAAAACCCGCAGTAGGGTCAATCGGGGTAATGGGAAACGGTTTTGACAAAGTTGACTTTTAAGCCTATTTAACTTGACCATAAAAAATAGTAGAAAACTGCTTATCGGTATATAAATACGCTTACCGTTAGTTTATAGAAGTAAAATGTTGAAAAGTCTCCAGTGTAACAGGTTTGAAGAAAAAAAAAATTTGTTTAGTGTTTCCAAATACCCCGCTCTTATTTCCATTTCCCCCGCAATTTTGGGGTAAATGAAAACGGTTTGTTTCTTTACATTTACTGTGCATTTGGAAGGCTATAGGGATAATGGAAACAATCTACTGCATTACTAAACACTGGAATTTTTTCCGAATTTCAAAATATTTACTCTAATAATATAAAACTAGCATTTTATAGTAAAGTGTTTTGTTTGTTACGGAAAGGAAAATCAAAAAACAACTTCAGACTTCACAAATAAATAGTATAATTATGAAATAAAGAAAACAAAAAGAGTTTTAATAATATTAAGCTTATTTTAAATAGCCTACAACAAAATATAACATTAGAGTACCTATTTCAGTAAAATAAAAAGATTATTATAGAATCTAGGCTAAATAAACTGGAAATAAAAAGAAGATCTGCGACTAATAAAAAAAACGTTTAACATGTTTATGAACAAAGATATCGCGACGCACTTGGAAAGAAATGACGACCTCGGATGATCTTCAAGGGTTCCATAGTGGCCACGATTTGGTCAGCAGTAACCACTTGTACGTCTTCTACAAGAGGAAATACGTACGTATCTTCAGTCTTGACTGACTTCCTTAAAAAACTTGCACAAATTTTATCATTTTCAGCGCTGATCACTTTTCCGATAAATCTTTTTTCAGTTGCTTTCTTGGTCTCAGCATTATAAATAAACTTCGAGACAATGAAACTACCAACTGTTATATGTTTCTTTGGGTGTATTTGTGAGAGTGGTACGTTCATTTCTTCGTCACTTGAAATAATTTTGCCATCGGCTTCAGATTCAGTTCGGAAAGGCGAATCTTCATCACCAGAAGATACAAACCTAGAACCTTCTGATTCATCGTGAATAGATATCGAGCCTTGTTCTGAGGAACTTGATGACAACTTTCTCTTAGCTTTTTTTAATGGTTTTTGCTGATCCATTTTTATTATTTTCTTCTTAATTGTTTTCTTTGGCTGTTTTTTGTTTTCCTCGGCTTCCTTTAAGCGTGCAATCACTTCCTCAGTTGTCAGGACTTCGCCATATTGGAGCTGTTTTAGGCGGGGTGTTGGCTTTTTCACTTCTTGTGGTTCATTCACAGTGACTTTTCCATGAGTAATTGCAGCAAAAACGTCAGCAATAGAAGTCGGACGAAATGATTGTACTGAAGTTTCCCCTGACTCTGACATTGACGCCGAAGTCCCAGGGAGTGGCTGTGTTAAAACTTCAATTCCACATTCAGCTAAGCCAATTATCTCTGGGCCATTGTTAGTTTCCTTTTGCTTGTGATATGCTGCAAGTTTTGAAGAATCGAAGTTAGTTGTGGGAAACCGAAATCGATCTACAGGATAGATTCCTGTTGTGGCGAATCCCGCCAAGATATTTGCCTTTGTCATTGATTCTGATCAGACTTCTCCCAAAAGTTTGACAAAATTGTGCTTTTGTACACGCCCTGTTCCCACACCAATGTTGACTTTACCGAACTCCACCAACTTTCTATCCCAGGCCTTTTTGACTGGACCAAAAACACATTTGTCAAGGGGCTGAATTTGATCCGTGAGATGGCTAGGAAATTTGATAATTTGTATATTATTTTCAATCGCAACTTTTATTATGCGCAGACTTATATGACTGTTGTGTCCATCAAATAGGAGCAAGGCTGTTGCGTCTGGCATTACCATTTCTTCACGTTTTTCACAGACATACGTGACAAATAAGTTTTTGAACCAGTGAAAGAACTGGGGTTCTTCCATCCATCCATTGCGTGATGCGGCGTACACAGTCCCAGGAAAAGCGGCGGGTGATGTCCAACGCGCCTGGACAGCAGCACCTTTAAATACTATCATAGGTGGTAGTGCAGTGCCATCTCCAGACACACACGCTAATACTGTAGTGTTTTCTCTACCTGAGCCTCCACTAATTCGGCTCAGAGCATTCCCCTTGATGCCTATAGCTCGAACCTTAGATGGACCAGAGGAGAATCCAGACTCATCAGCGTTGAAGATGAATGGTGGCAAAATGTTATGTGTTTTCACAACTTCTTCTAACTTATCGTAAAAGTCATACACTACATATGGATTCCTGGCTACCATCCTGGATTTTTGGAGATGCTCTGGTTTTTTCAAACTTAATCGGGTGTGGCGGGACATGAATCCAATATACCAATCATGTCCGGGCTTGTCATCTTTAAAATTTGCTTTATTTTATTGGTTTTAACGTAGGTTTGCACCAGTTCCAGCAACTCCAGCTTTGAACAAGGATAACCCATTTTTGATCTTTCTATGAGGCATTTTTCAATATCATTTTCTACATCAGCTGATAGAGTAGGTTTTCTTTCGCCTCCAAATTTCCCTTCAGGAATTTTTCTGCCCTTTATTCTGTTAAAAATGTTACTGATAGGGACTCTGTATCTTTCAGAAGCTTGCTTATAAGTTAGGTTGTTTGTTTGAACGTCTGACACGGCCATTTGCACATCCTCATCTGTATATGCACGGTTAGGCTTCTTCTTGACGTAGACTCGCGGCATCTAAAACAAAAATAAACTATGTTAATATACCTATATGGTATGTAACTATATTAGCATGGGGTAAAAGAAAACACGTTTTCATTTACCCCAAATATACGTTTCCATTTACCCCAAGTAAGGCTTTTGTTTGGGGTAAATGGAAACAGCCAACCATTCCCGCCACATTTATATTAACGACCTAACCTACTATGGATCCAACCAAAGATGATCCCTGCGTCATCGTTACACGAAGTTAGCACAGAAATTGTTTTTGTATGCGTCACTCTCATTATTTGCGAGTGCGACAAGGATAGCATAACATTAGCACGTCGCTGGGTCTTTGGGAGTGGATTTGACTAGCGCGGTATGCGTTTGTAAAATATAGTGTTGCCGACGTTAATAATAAATCCGTAGACTAAATAAAGATATTATCAGTACACAGTAAATAAACTAGATATATCGGCAAAATTATTTTGAAAAAATTGAGTGTGGTTAAATCAGAAATTACAGATAAATGAGATTAATTTTACGAACAATTTCAGATTTTTTACAGATTTTTGTAAAAAGATCCGTAAGTATAGGCAACGTTGTATGCGTCCACAAACATATGATGAACATCTGACTTGTCCTTCACATTTTTCGAGGTTAGTTTTCCCGTACAAACGTTTTTTGGCAGTTTTGGCCAACAATAAGCAGCAGTTCTTGTCAGAACTAATAAAACGTACGTCAGTGCAAGGCAAGACTTTGCGTTCGCAGTCTCAACAATTGTTGCTGAATCTGTTAAGTTATTTTGAGAAGGAAAAAGAAAATGGTGGGCATTTACTTCCTTTATCTTGTGTGCAAGAGGTATGGCACGTTAATTAATTGTTTACGATTTTATTGTACAATTACTTGTTTATTGCAGCGAGCAGCTGAGGCTTTAGGGATAGGCATTGCTACTGTGAAAAGGATCAAGGCTCGTAGTAGCAACCAACCAGTTTTATTTAGTTCTCGTAAAAAAAGAAATAGAAAACGGCAGACCTGCCAGAGTCTTTTAACTGGTCATCAAGGAAACTGTATATAAGATGTACAGTGAAAGTAAAGCGTACTTATCAAGTTTATTTGATTTTATAAATGTGAATTTTTATATTTATTCCAGAAAAACACATTACTCTCAAATCTTTAAATGATGAACTTCAAGAGTATCACATTCTAATAGGCAGAAGCAGTTTAAACGTTGTTCTGCATGACCTTGGGTTTAAATTTCTCAAAGACAACAATCGTAGATCATTAGTTGAAAATGCAAATATCGCCAGTTTGCGTCTTCTGTGTTTAGAGATTCTCTTTTGATAAGAGTATTGCATCGCAAGGGTTTAAAAATTGGATACTAAAGCGCAACACCTAGTCCCTCTTACGCAAATGTCAACCTTACCTACTATCCTGTTTTTTACTTAACGAAGCTTTGATGACCAAATAAAGGCGAAATAGCCTTAACATAAGATGCGGAGCAAATGCCGCATTCATCCGGTGTAACCCGAGGCATGTCCGGAGGCTACCGATGACAGAACCAGCACCAGACTCAAGCACAATCTGAAGACACATTGTCTAAGATTAAAACATGGAAAAAGGTTAAATGAAGAAAGGCTACAGAGCACAACTAGTAGCTAGCAAGATTAAGACAAGAATACAGAGAGGCCAGCACCACAGCTAAGAGAGCTACAAGAGGCGATAAAGGCAATGGATAGATTACCTCCCCATCTAGCACACGTAGCAGGGAAATTCAACAACGCACGAGAACCAATCGTGAGCAAAGAGCTGTACACCAACATCTAAGGAATTCTTCAAATGAACCCACTGTCGAAGAAATTAACCAGCTAAAGCTTTGAAAACAGTCGGAACAGATAGTATAACACCTGAGCTATTCAGATTCAACGAAACAATACCTACAGAGTGGAAGGACGGTCTGATTATCAAACTCCTAAAGAAGGGTGATCTTGGTGAGTGCCTAAATTGGCAAGGGAAATTGTTAATATGATAAATAAAATGATTCCTACTATTATAACCAAACTGGCAGAGACCGTAGAACCCACCCTTCCCAATTAACAAGCAGATTTCAGATCTCATCGAATACTTCATTTTTTTTGCGTTCAATTCCGGTACGTTTCAGTATCCCATATGCATATACTGATTTGTAACTTGTTGTCCTAAAAATTTTCTATCCTTGTTCTGTTGTGATATCAATGTTAATTCTAATTAGGTGCTTGATAATATATCTGATTGGACCATGGTATTTTAAGTGTAAAAACTTCCAAACTGTATTTACCATTGTATTTTATTATATAATAGTAAATAGTATTTTATTAGTTAATTTATATAATATGTATATTATCAAAATATCAAAAACCTTCTCTACCGTTAGGTGCAACGTATAAATAGATAACCAAATAACTACAACTTAACTAAAATAACAGAATTTACAATTTTCTACCAATAATTAAAATAACTTCATTCCCTTATACATCGTATAAACGCCTTGCCCATTCTTTTTTGATTTTTGGCGGTCTTTTCCCTTCACTCCAAGTCATTCCTTTTTCAATTAGGTTTTCTTCTACTTTCTTGCCCATAATTTTCTTGCTCTTCACCCATTCTTATTGTGTCAAAACCATTTAATTTATTAAATAATAAAAATGAAATATGTATTGTTAACGAATCCTGTGTCTTTAATTTTAATTAAAAGCCAAATGAAAGCTAGAACCGCATACCTAACCTCAAAAAGTATATTATATGACAACTCTGTCAACCTCAATTAATTGTCAAATTATGGATGCTGATTTGACTAGGAATTTTTTTATCTTATACCACACAGACAGCATTGATGACCAGGGATCTTCTTTCGTCGGATGCATAGTATACAGCACCGTGCACATATCATATTCATTTAATGCAGCATTGACTTAGCCAAGTTAAAATACATTTTTTTAATAAAAAAATTCGACATGTAGCAGGGTATATTAGAAACGACTGTTAAACTATTACAGCATAAAAAATTAAATTGAACTTACCTTGAAACCAAACATGCACATAGACGAAATAAACACATTGGTACAACTGCAGACTTCACTAAATATGTGTGTTACCACTACAAAGTAAAAGGCGGGATTTTAAAAATATTTTCAAACGTATTTCCATTTACCCCAAGTTTCCCATTACCCTGATTGACTCTACATATAGGTAAAAATGCATTTTGAAATAAAAAAAAATATATATTACTAGTGGTTTATTTACATTTTTAAATACAATTTGATAAAAATAATATGTAGTATATACAATAAGGATTTATAATTCTTTATAATATCTACATCTTTTTCCCCCAAAACTCCGTTTTGAGCTTTTCCGTTTGTGTGGGATGTCTGGAAGTTCTCTATGAAGCATCCAACAGTAGTCTCCCACCATATTCACATCCCATCGTCCTTGGTACCTCCGTTCCATTTCTTTGATGTCTTGGTGGAACCTCTCGCCCTGCTCTTCACTTACGGCACCAAGGTTTTCTGGGAAATAACTCAAATGGGAGTTCAAAAAGTGAAGTTTCAAGCTCATGGAGCACCCCAAGGTTTTAAAACATTTCAACATTTTATTTACAATTTCTTCATAATCCGGGTCCTTATTGTTCCCCAAAAACTTAGTCACAACTTCTTTAAATGATATCCACGCCTCTTTCTCAGCTTTTTTCATCACCTTTTCAAACTGATTGTCTTTCATTAGTTTCCGAATGTCCGGGCCAACAAAAACACCCTCCTTTAACTTTGCCTCAGACAGTCCCGGGAATTTCTTTTCAAGGTATTTGAACGTTTCGCCATCTTTTGGCAATGCCTTGACAAACTGCTTCATCAGTCCAACCTTGATGTGAAGTGGGGGTAAAAGCACTTTTTTGGGATTAACCAAAGACTCAAAGTGAACATTTTTTTCTCCAACCTTCAAAGTTCTCGTTGGCCACACTTTTTGGTTCCAGTGCTGTGCTTTTGCCCGGCTATCCCACTCACACAGGAAACAGGGGAATTTCGTATAGCCACCTTGTTGTCCAAGCACCATAGAGATGACTTTGAGATCACCACAGATAGGCCATCCAAACTCCTTATATTTCAATTTATCAAGGATAAAAGCCATGTTGTCATACTTTTCTTTTAGATGCACAGAGTGCCCCACGGGTACAGAAGCGTATTTATTGCCGTTGTGTAGCAAAACTGCTTTTAAACTTCTTTTTGACGAGTCAATAAAAAGCCTCCATTCATCTGACACATGTTGAATGTTAAACATTGACATCAACTTGGGAACATCAGAACAATATACAAGTTCGCCATCTTGAGAAAAATTTGACTCAAATTGTTTTTCTCTGCTTCTGTACCAAGAGAATGAAGTTCCAGATCTCAACAAGTTCTTTTCTTTATGTCTAGAGCCCAGTAATTCAGCAGACTCTTTAGAAAGCCCTAAATCACGAACGAGGTCGTTTAATTCTTCTTGTGAAAACTGTTGGGGTCCACAGTCTTCGACTTGAAACTCATCATCCAACTGCTCTGACTCGCTCTCTGATGACTCTGGAAAATCGTCAAAATTGTGTGGGGGCACTGGCACTGGAATACCGGGTCCATGAGGCACAGGCCGAAGTGTAATTGCATGTTCGGGTAACATATATCTTTTTTATTTTTGGCATTGTACCCTTGTATGTTGCAAGAACAAAAGTAGCAGTCATCGCCGTGGTTTCTCGGCTCTCTCCAAATCATAGGCACCCCAAAACGAAAAGATTTCACCTTTCCTTTAGACCACATGCGAAGTCCTTCAACACAGCCTGAACACACTCCATGAGGGGCCCAAGATTTTTCTTGATCTCCGATCTTCACACCAAAATAGGCAAAGTACACTCCGTAATACGTAATACTTCGAGATTGTTTTTTTAATACAAGTTCGCCACAAATGTAACAGAAACTATCAGGATTATTAACACAAGCTCTTGAAGACATTTTGAAAGACACTTTAAGAATATTTAAATTGAAATGAACAAATTGAAGGACTACGAGGGGTATATATAGGGCAATGGGAAAATTCAGGTTTCATTTGTCAATAATGTTCACCACGATTACGCTAATTACCAGAAAGAATTTCTCCTATTTATTTATGTACTTTTAATAACAAAAACATTTATTACAGTAACATTGGAATCTGAAAACACCGAAGAAAAGCGATAAACCTTAATTGCATACTATTAAGGTAATGGGTTTCCATGATTCATACGCTGACTAATACTGTTAAATATACTAATTTTTATCATATTTCATAGTTTCTAATATAAAACTATGAAGTCGAATAGGAAAAACAACTTTTTTCAGCATATTCATAAATATACGCCTTAAGGTAGGCAATCCCGCAGAAAAATGCATTTTGCGGAAAATGCTTACGTGCTGGGAAAAAACTGAGGGCATTTCCGAACTCAGCACACCAAAATACATAAGAATCGCCCATTATTTTAAAGAAAAAAATTTGGTCGCAGACCTGTGTAATGTATCGTGTGTACAAAAAGAGTCTTACCGTCTGCCCTATACTATTATTTTCAACGCCAGAACGATATAGACCGGGGGGTTGCAGCACAGTTCATGCGCCCGGCGCCCAATAACTCAAAAGTTCAACATCTCTGGTAGTGGGCCTAAAAATAATGAAATAATGAACATAATGTATCGTGTGTACAAAAAGAGTCTTACCCTCTGCCCTATACTATTATTTTCAACGCCAGAACGATATAGACCGGCGGGTTGCAGCACAGTTCATGCGCCCGGCGCCCAATAACTCAAAAGTTCAACATCTCTGGTAGTGGGCCTAAAAATAATGAAATAATGAACATAATGTATCGTGTGTACAAAAAGAGTCTTACCCTCTGCCCTATACTATTATTTTCAACGCCAGAACGATATAGACCGGGGGGTTGCAGCACAGTTCATGCGCCCGGCGCACACAGGCGAATTTTCATAAAATCGTGGACAAAATACTTTTTTTCTATTTTTATAAGATATTGAAACATTGTTGGCTAAAGAACTAAAACTAGTATTGATATTAATACGTATTTGATAGTTAATCGCCGTTCAAAGTGAAATGACATAAACTGGGCATCAAATGAGTCGAATTTTGGCATATTTTTCTAAAACCTAAATAGTCTTTTATTTTGAGTTTTTTTACGGAAAAATGCTAACAAGATTCTTTGTTTATGTACATTTTTATTTAATAAGAAATAATATTTACAAAACAGAGTCATATACATATAGTTATTGAAAAAATTCAAATAAAAAATATTGAAAATAACAAAAATAATTTTCGATGTTTTTCTGAATTTTATAGTAAAACATGGAACTACATATCAATATTTCATATTAATAAATATATTTTATATTCACTGTGTAAAATGGGGACTTACAAAAAAAACTAATATTAAAATTCTTAACAAAAGTTCGGTTGAGTGCACTCTACGTAAAAAGGATAAGGTTAATCAGAATCACTTGATTCTGCTTCTGGAGGGTCAAGTTCTCTTTCCTCTATTTCAGGCTGTTTCAAAAACTGAAGGACTTCAAGAGGGTATTTTTTTAATTTTTTAACACTTAATTTTCTCATGAGGCTTATATATGGATCTGATGATATTAAGAGATTATGGAATATATCTTCCATGTTTTGCTGCCTAGAAAATTTTCTAGAAAAACCTTCTCTGTATCTCTTAATATCCTTATTTCGGGCTTCTTGAGCTTCTTCTCCAAGCTGTCCAATTGGGAGAATTGCATAGTCTAATATTTCTGCACTATGAATTAATATCTTATGTACAGTAGTTGGCATATTATACCATGGATATAACTGTACAAACCTCTTGGCAGTATCCAGACAGTACTTTTTAAAATAATCTGTTTTTATAGAGTATCCACTCGAAATTGTCAATAAAATATTTCGAAACCGATTAATTATTTCCTCGTCCACGTTGGTTATGTGAGCTGAAGTTGCAGCATCCTCAAAAAATCGGCGAGCAGTATTTCCATCATTGGTGCTTCCATATCCCGGTTTTGGTTTGTCGACCAATAAACCCATTTCAGACCTAAAAGCCTCTTGTATATTTTTTTTATTTTCTGCCACTTTTGCCTTATTGCTATCTCCACGAGCTTGCCACTGACCAATCACCAATTTATATGACAAGTGAAGCAAACACTCAAAAAACCGTATCCACGCATGTAAAGAAGACAGACCGAAGCGTAGTTTTAATTTGTCCTGAACTTCTTTGTTGACAACTAAATTGATATTATTAAAATCCTTGGAAGTCAATCCACATAGATAGCACCTCTGCGTGGACGAATTTTCGGACACTGCATTGCAAACTTTTCCATCTATCATTGTAAACAATAATGTATGCTGCACTAATATTTCATGGTTTTTAACTTTAACTTCGGTCGAAGTTAAGGAGGAAACTTGAGTCTCGATATATTTAACTTCTTTGACTGTAATGTCTGTTGTCTCATGAACAAGTTGAAGTCGAATTGGTCTGCAATACCTTGAAGACGATGGGCGAGGATTTTGCCACAATACAACTTTTTTCGTTGAATTTGGCTCACCTGACACTAGTTGCACAGGAACAAGGGAGGTTAGAAAAATATTTGCATCAGAAATATTGGGATCAGAAAACCTTTGTTTGTATTCGCTCATTCCAGAGCTTCCATCACAACCCCATTTTGTAATTAAATTAAGGTTACTTAGTGCTTCAGGGGTCAAAACATCCGTAACCTCTTTTAGGGCTTGGAATAAACGAACCACGGTATGATCAAGCAAACTTTGTAAGGGTACTTCTGCAGTTGATTCGGTTATCACTAGATTTTCAGGATAACACCTTTTTTTAGCAGCAGTAATTGCTTCATAATTGGGGTAAAGGTCACTGTTGTTCTCTCTTGCTGCACCTCTAATGATGTTGTATTGGAATTTCGTCAGTTTAGCTTCAATGACTATGGACAACGCTTTATCCGAAGAATATTGAACTACGTTCTGGTTGATTCGGCTATACGCTTCTTTGTATTTGGTTGCACGTTTGGGGGTGGTAAATACAACATCTTTCACAACAACAGCAGAATCCAATTTACCTTCAGTTCGAAGTTGCATTTGAGCTGCATAGCTCAACTCTTGAACACTGAACTGTGATCGCAATTCTTCGGTTTTCCGTCTCTTCGATCTTTCGCTAACTTCCGAAAAATCAACAGGTCGTCTTCCACTTCTGGTGCGCCTTACAAACGGTTCTTCACTGCAAGGAAATTGAATTCTAGCTTCTAGCCACAAATGATTCTTGGTGCAAAAAGTCTTATTATTTCTAGATGACGCACTCCATTTGCTTTTATATTCAGAAGTAAAATGTGCCAATGTTTGCTTAGCTTCCACTGATAATTCTTCACACCCGGTAGCTTTTCGCATTTCCCCATACAGATGATTACACTTGTCTTTGAAACCATCTGAAGGGCAGTTTTTCATCATTTCAATTAGTTCATTTCTACTAAAAGAAATATAGTTAGATCTCGAACCTGTAACAAAAAGAAACAGACGTGAATTTTCAAGAAAACATAAGTTGTATAGCATAATTAGAAGTACAGGGTGTAAGAGAAAATAACCATCAAACTTTTAGGATGTTTCAAGTGAGAAAAAACAAGAAACAAATATTTAAAAAAAACAAATGTATCCGCAAACACTTTGTATTCGAATTACATCCCCCTAAAGAAGGTGGTTAAAACATTTAAAGGGGAGACATTTGATTATACAAAAGCATGTACTGGAAAGCCTTATTTATTTTAAAAACAGTTTTACTTCTTTTCGTTTTTTTGTGACACTAATACAGTTGTTACTGTAAACAAAGAAAATACATTATGACGCACGGCACAATTATTTAACAAAATGCCTTGCATCATAATGTAGTTTATTTTTGTACATAAAAACTTTTAACTTTACGAAAAAACTAAGAAAGCTACAAAAAGGTTTTAAATAAATCAATGTTTCTAAATTTTGTCCGTTAAACCGTTCCAATAAATACATAAGGGTTGCTAATTTCAACTCTTTAAAGTTGTAGAAATTGAATAAAAACCTAAATATGGTTTTGTTAGACAATAATATGTGCAAATGTTCACTTTAATATTCTTTTCCAATTTTCAGTAAAATGACAAAAACTTTTTTTGTTACACCCATATACCGAGACAAACCTTAGGGGATGAACACTACTAAAATCAGTATACCTTTGATTATAATATTTTAGGTATATTATTTTACTTAAATGGCATAGCGGTTTTTGTCCCTGCAATTCTCGGAAGGCAGTTTGGCCGCTTCGGCCTTTACCTGCATCTACAAGGGTCAAAGCAAGTGCAGGGTAGTTAAAACTTGTGGAATTCATTCATAACTTGAGGCTTAAGCCTTGTAGCGTTAAGATGTATAAACTGAAAATACAAAGTGGTTGTGTTTTATTTAATTATCACTTTAGCAACTTAAAATATTAGTCGTAGTTAAATGCATGCCGATAAAATTAGTAGTGTTCACCCCCGAATGTTTTTACTCGGTATAACAAAGCCGCATATTACCGCAGCCAATTTTGAATGGAATTTATTTAGGAAACTCCAACGTATACTTTGAGCCGAAATTCGCTGCTCGATCTCACTTGATGGATAACTTTTTACTTAAAAAACAAAAAAAGAAATATATTTTTTACACTTTAAGTCACAACTTTTTATAATACCATTGAAAGTTGGCTTGCATTAAATATATCGGCATATATATAGTATAGGAATATTCTACTTACTTCCAGCAACAGGTTCCATATTTGTTCACTTGAATAATTCAATGCACTCGTACTAAAATAATTTCTTCAAAAGTTCATTCACAAATTACACCAGAATCACTAACACATCCACCTTTGGCAAACCTCAGGCTTAGATTGATACACTGCGAGAAGGGTTGCTACCTGAACTAGACGGGGGGTTGTTTATTACACCCAGGTATACTGTCGACCACTTGCATATAATAATTTTGAGATAACCCAAACTTAATTTTTTGCATTTTGTCCATGATTTCTGCGAAATTCGCCTGTGTGCGGCGCCTAATAACTCAAAAGTTCAACATCTCTGGTAGTGGGCCTAAAAATAATGAAATAATGAACATAATGTATCGTGTGTACAAAAACAGTCTTACCCTCTGCCCTATACTATTAATTTCAACGCCAGAACGATATAGACCGGGGGGTTGCAGCACAGTTCATGCACCCGGCGCCCAATAACTCAAAAGTTCAACATCTCTGGTAGTGGGCCTAAAAATAATGAAATAATGAACATAATGTATCGTGTGTACAAAAAGAGTCTTACCCTCTGCCCTATACTATTAATTTCAACGCCAGAACGATATAGACCGGGGGGTTGCAGCACAGTTCGGCATCTCTGGTAGTGGGCCTAAAAATATTGAAATAATGAACAAAATGTATCGTGTGTACAAAAAGAGTCTTACCCTGCCCTATACGATTATTTTCAACGCCAGCAAAACTGTGGACAACTGTTGGCGCCGTTTTCCATCCTTCAAGTTATTAAATTCTTGCCTTAATCGTTCTTCGTCCATAGCCAACACAGATCGTGTAGGCACTTTGTAGGACGAGGGCTCGGTGCCGTCGGTGCACGTAATCTCGTAGTGCGTTCGTGATACGCTGGTAACTACGGCGGGCCATAGAGGCCACGATTTAAACCGTAGCATTACTCGTCCGCCAACAGCGAAAACGGGCCGGGGCGCTTTTATTTTTTTCGGTTTTTTAAGAGGTAAAGTCAGCTTTCTCTTGCCCTTTCCTTGCTCCTCCTCCTCCTCCTCAGCCTCTTCAGCCTCCTCCGGTTCCTCCTCTTCTTCATCTTCCTGTTCCGTCTCCAACTTGTCCACAAACATAGGATCCAGGGCACCAATTAATGGAGCTATCACCGCCTCTCGGGATGCGCCTGGAGAGCTGGCGGCGTAGTGCCCCAAGACCTCGCCATCGTTACTAAAAAAAAAGGTGTACCTATAAACATGTGTCCGGAAATGTTTCGTTACGCAGGCAGAATACGCTCTTGAAATTATGACATATAATTTAGAAAAACCCTGTATGTTTTGGAATAATGGGGAAGTACTAAAAAGATAAATTTACATTTATGAGTAGCTAACTTACTCAACCACAGCGATGCCACCCTGTACTGAAACTTCGCCCCCCGTCACTACCAAGCCCTGCTCTTCTGGGTCTATCTCAGCTAACGCCACCGCCCGCTCGTCTTGCTTAATCACATCGTCCTCGTCGTCCTCAATTACAGGCACAACTCGACGCCGCCGGAGCTGCAACCCCGGTAGCCCGTAAATAAGGCATCTATTGCGGATGCGCTTCGGCAGCTCGTAGTTTCTCTGGTGGTGTAACTTGAAGAACATGCGCATGTCCTCCTCGTATTCAGCTATATTATGTAGCCCGAATATAACAGGATTTTGTAGAATAGACTGCATCTCCGACCTGCAGAACAATCCTTTTAGGACGGATCTTAAGTTGTCAATTTCCTTTTGCGTGAACGGGCGGCGTTGGTGTTGAGCTTCGGTTTCGGTAGCATACTGTTCGGTGTCTTGTTCAAGGATCGTTCTGTTGACGATGGTTTTCAAATCGTTAATTGAAACGATTTGTTTCGCTTTGAGTTTGTCATAACACATAGGAATGTTCGTTTCCAAATTTTTTCTGCTGAAAAGGCAAAAAAAATTAACTCATTTATAAAAATACAGGGTGATACGTCAACGGTGGCATTGTATAATAACCAGTCTTTAAGATTTATGTAATGAAACTATTAGTACTTACTGCTTATGGACGAAGTATGTGACCGTAAAAGAAGTGGAGTAGGCCCACGGTTGAATGTAGTCGAGTCTTGCGTTCTCGAATATCCCCATCAGGCGATAGATACTTGGTCTCTTGAGGGATGACTTCCTCAGCTTTACCCCCGATGGCAGTGGATCGCAGTACGCTGCGTTTATGCAATTCAACTGCCAAGGCTGAAGGGCGATGATCGGCGGTATACGTTTGCTCTCGGCAAATAAATAGCGAAAACAGCGGACCAACCTCACCATAGTTAAGGGGTAGGCCCTAAAGCTGTTGCGCGTGAAATTGACCCCGCAGGAACTCATTTGAAAAAACTTCAAATACTTGAAAAACTGTTACTTCACACTTCCAACGTCAAAATTACGTTTCAACCCTGTTTAGGTTAGGCGCACCAGAGGTAGGCCCCAAAGCAGCTATTGCGCGTCAAATTGACCACGCCGGAACTCATTTGAAAAAACTTGAAAAACTGTTACTTCACACTTCCAACGTCAAAATTACGTTTCAACCCTGTTTAGGTTAGGCGCACCAGAGGTAGGCCCCAAAGCAGCTATTGCGCGTCAAATTGACCACGCCGGAACTCATTTGAAAAAACTTGAAAAACTGTTACTTCGCACTTCCAACGACAAAATTACGTTTCAACCCTGTTTAGGTTAGGCGCACCAGAGGTAGGCCCCAAAGCAGCTATTGCGCGTCAAATTGACCACGCCGGAACTCATTTGAAAAAACTTGAAAAACTGTTACTTCGCACTTCCAACGACAAAATTACGTTTCAACCCTGTTTAGGTTAGGCGCACCAGAGGTAGGCCCCAAAGCAGCTATTGCGCGTCAAATTGACCACGCCGGAACTCATTTGAAAAAACTTGAAAAACTGTTACTTCACACTTCCAACGACAAAATTACGTTTCAACCCTGTTTAGGTTAGGCGCACCAGAGGTAGGCCCCAAAGCAGCTAGTGCGCGTCAAATTGACCACGCCGGAACTCATTTGAAAAAACTTGAAAAACTGTTACTTCGCACTTCCAACGACAAAATTACGTTTCAACCCTGGTTAGGCGCACCGACGTACTGCGTACGCTGCAGCGCTTCCGTGGACAACTGTTGGCGCCGTTTTCCATCCTTCAAGTTATTAAATTCTTGCCTTAATCGTTCTTCGTCCATAGCCAACACAGATCGTTTAGGCACTTTGTAGGACGAGGGCTCGGTGCCGTCGGTGCACGTAATCTCGTAGTGCGTTCGTGATACGCTGGTAACTACGGCGGGCCATAGAGGCCACGATTTAAACCGTACCATTACTCGTTCGCCAACAGCGAAAACGGGCCGGGGCGCTTTTATTTTTTTCGGTTTTTTAAGAGGTAAAGTCAGCTTTCTCTTGCCCTTTCCTTGCTCCTCCTCCTCCTCCTCAGCCTCTTCCGGTTCCTCCTCTTCTTCATCTTCCTGTTCCGTCTCCAACTTGTCCACAAACATAGGATCCAGGGCACCAATTAATGGAGCTATCACCGCCTCTCGGGATGCGGCTGGAGAGCTGGCGGCGTAGTGCCCCAAGACCTCGCCATCGTTACTAAAAAAAAAGGTGTACCTATAAACATGTGTCCGGAAATGTTTCGTTACGCATGTAGAATACGCTCTTGAAATTATGACATATAATTTAGAAAAACCCTGTATGTTTTGGAATAATGGGGAAGTACTAAAAAGATAAATTTACATTTATGAGTAGCTAACTTACTCAACCACAGCGATGCCACCCTGTACTGAAACTTCGGCCCCCGTCACTACCAAGCCCTGCTCTTCCGGGTCTATCTCAGCTAACGCCACCGCCCGCTCGTCTTGCTTAATCACATCGTCCTCGTCGTCCTCAATTACAGGCACAACTCGACGCCGCCGGAGCTGCAACCCCGGTAGCCCGTAAATAAGGCATCTATTGCGGATGCGCTTCGGCAGCTCGCAGTTTGTCTGGTGGTGTAACTTGAAGAACATGCGCATGTCCTCCTCGTATTCAGCTATATTATGTAGCCCGAATATAACAGGATTTTGTAGAATAGACTGCATCTCCGACCTGCAGAACAATCCTTTTAGGACGGATCTTAAGTTGTCAATTTCCTTTTGCGTGAACGGGCGGCGTTGGTGTTGAGCTTCGGTTTCGGTAGCATACTGTTCGGTGTCTTGTTCAAGGATCGTTCTGTTGACGATGGTTTTCAAATCGTTAATTGAAACGATTTGTTTCGCTTTGAGTTTGTCATAACACATAGGAATGTTCGTTTCCAAATTTTTTCTGCTGAAAAGGCAAAAAAAATTAACTCATTTATAAAAATACAGGGTGATACGTCAACGGTGGCATTGTATAATAACCAGTCTTTAAGATTTATGTAATGAAACTATTAGTACTTACTGCTTATGGACGAAGTATGTGACCGTAAAAGAAGTGGAGTAGGCCCACGGTTGAATGTAGTCGAGTCTTGCGTTCTCGAATATCCCCATCAGGCGATAGATACTTGGTCTCTTGAGGGCTGACTTCCTCAGCTTTACCCCCGATGGCAGTGGATCGCAGTACGCTGCGTTTATGCAATTCAACTGCCAAGGCTGAAGGGCGATGATCGGCGGTATACGTTTGCTCTCGGCAAATAAATAGCGAAAACAGCGGACCAACCTCACCATAGTTAAGGGGTAGGCCCTAAAGCTGTTGCGCGTGAAATTGACCCCACAGGAACTCATTTGAAAAAACTTGAAAAACTGTTACTTCACACTTCCAACGTCAAAATTACGTTTCAACCCTGTTTAGGTTAGGGGCACCAGAGGTAGGCCCCAAAGCAGCTATTGCGCGTCAAATTGACCACGCCGGAACTCATTTGAAAAAACTTGAAAAACTGTTACTTCACACTTCCAACGTCAAAATTACGTTTCAACCCTGTTTAGGTTAGGCGCACCAGAGGTAGGCCCCAAAGCAGCTATTGCGCGTCAAATTGACCACGCCGGAACTCATTTGAAAAAACTTGAAAAACTGTTACTTCGCACTTCCAACGACAAAATTACGTTTCAACCCTGTTTAGGTTAGGCGCACCAGAGGTAGGCCCCAAAGCAGCTATTGCGCGTCAAATTGACCACGCCGGAACTCATTTGAAAAAACTTGAAAAACTGTTACTTCGCACTTCCAACGACAAAATTACGTTTCAACCCTGTTTAGGTTAGGCGCACCAGAGGTAGGCCCCAAAGCAGCTATTGCGCGTCAAATTGACCACGCCGGAACTCATTTGAAAAAACTTGAAAAACTGTTACTTCGCACTTCCAACGACAAAATTACGTTTCAACCCTGTTTAGGTTAGGCGCACCAGAGGTAGGCCCCAAAGCAGCTATTGCGCGTCAAATTGACCACGCCGGAACTCATTTGAAAAAACTTGAAAAACTGTTACTTCGCACTTCCAACGACAAAATTACGTTTCAACCCTGTTTAGGTTAGGCGCACCAGAGGTAGGCCCCAAAGCAGCTATTGCGCGTCAAATTGACCACGCCGGAACTCATTTGAAAAAACTTGAAAAACTGTTACTTCACACTTCCAACGACAAAATTACGTTTCAACCCTGTTTAGGTTAGGCGCACCAGAGGTAGGCCCCAAAGCAGCTATTGCGCGTCAAATTGACCACGCCGGAACTCATTTGAAAAAACTTGAAAAACTGTTACTTCACACTTCAAACGACAAAATTTCATTTCAACCCTGTTTAGGTTAGGCGCACCAGAGGTAGGCCCCAAAGCAGCTAGTGCGCGTCAAATTGACCACGCCGGAACTCATTTGAAAAAACTTGAAAAACTGTTACTTCACACTTCCAACGACAAAATTACGTTTCAACCCTGTTTAGGTTAGGCGCACCAGAGGTAGGCCCCAAAGCAGCTATTGCGCGTCAAATTGACCACGCCGGAACTCATTTGAAAAAACTTGAAAAACTGTTACTTCGCACTTCCAACGACAAAATTACGTTTCAACCCTGGTTAGGCGCACCGACGTACTGCGTACGCTGCAGCGCTTCCGTGGACAACTGTTGGCGCCGTTTTCCATCCTTCAAGTTATTAAATTCTTGCCTTAATCGTTCTTCGTCCATAGCCAACACAGATCGTTTAGGCACTTTGTAGGACGAGGGCTCGGTGCCGTCGGTGCACGTAATCTCGTAGTGCGTTCGTGATACGCTGGTAACTACGGCGGGCCATAGAGGCCACGATTTAAACCGTACCATTACTCGTTCGCCAACAGCGAAAACGGGCCGGGGCGCTTTTATTTTTTTTCGGTTTTTTAAGAGGTAAAGTCAGCTTTCTCTTGCCCTTTCCTTGCTCCTCCTCCTCCTCCTCAGCCTCTTCCGGTTCCTCCTCTTCTTCATCTTCCTGTTCCGTCTCCAACTTGTCCACAAACATAGGATCCAGGGCACCAATTAATGGAGCTATCACCGCCTCTCGGGATGCGGCTGGAGAGCTGGCGGCGTAGTGCCCCAAGACCTCGCCATCGTTACTAAAAAAAAGGTGTACCTATAAACATGTGTCCGGAAATGTTTCGTTACGCAGGTAGAATACGCTCTTGAAATTATGACATATAATTTAGAAAAACCCTGTATGTTTTGGAATAATGGGGAAGTACTAAAAAGATAAATTTACATTTATGAGTAGCTAACTTACTCAACCACAGCGATGCCACCCTGTACTGAAACTTCGGTCCCCGTCACTACCAAGCCCTGCTCTTCCGGGTCTATCTCAGCTAACGCCACCGCCCGCTCGTCTTGCTTAATCACATCGTCCTCGTCGTCCTCAATTACAGGCACAACTCGACGCCGCCGGAGCTGCAACCCCGGTAGCCCGTAAATAAGGCATCTATTGCGGATGCGCTTCGGCAGCTCGCAGTTTGTCTGGTGGTGTAACTTGAAGAACATGCGCATGTCCTCCTCGTATTCAGCTATATTATGTAGCCCGAATATAACAGGATTTTGTAGAATAGACTGCATCTCCGACCTGCAGAACAATCCTTTTAGGACGGATCTTAAGTTGTCAATTTCCTTTTGCGTGAACGGGCGGCGTTGGTGTTGAGCTTCGGTTTCGGTAGCATACTGTTCGGTGTCTTGTTCAAGGATCGTTCTGTTGACTATGGTTTTCAAATCGTTAATTGAAACGATTTGTTTCGCTTTGAGTTTGTCATAACACATAGGAATGTTCGTTTCCAAATTTTGTCTGCTGAAAAGGCAAAAAAAATTAACTCATTTATAAAAATACAGGG
Organism: Agriotes lineatus; assembly: GCA_940337035.1. NCBI lineage: Eukaryota > Metazoa > Arthropoda > Insecta > Coleoptera > Elateridae > Agriotes > Agriotes lineatus. The sequence continues at coordinate 47,826 of CALNHX010002059.1, read as the reverse complement.
TGATACGTCAACGGTGGCATTGTATAATAACCAGTCTTTAAGATTTATGTAATGAAACTATTAGTACTTACTGCTTATGGACGAAGTATGTGACCGTAAAAGAAGTGGAGTAGGCCCACGGTTGAATGTAGTCGAGTCTTGCGTTCTCGAATATCCCCATCAGGCGATAGATACTTGGTCTCTTGAGGGCTGGCTTCCTCAGCTTTACCCCCGATGGCAGTGGATCGCAGTACGCTGCGTTTATGCAATTCAACTGCCAAGGCTGAAGGGCGATGATCGGCGGTATACGTTTGCTCTCGGCAAATAAATAGCGAAAACAGCGGACCAACCTCACCATAGTTAAGGGGTAGGCCCTAAAGCTGTTGCGCGTGAAATTGACCCCACAGGAACTCATTTGGAAAAACTGTTACTTCACACTTCCAACGTCAAAATTACGTTTCAACCCTGTTTAGGTTAGGCGCACCAGAGGTAGGCCCCAAAGCAGCTATTGCGCGTCAAATTGACCACGCCGGAACTCATTTGAAAAAACTTGAAAAACTGTTACTTCGCACTTCCAACGACAAAATTACGTTTCAACCCTGGTTAGGCGCACCGACGTACTGCGTACGCTGCAGCGCTTCCGTGGACAACTGTTGGCGCCGTTTTCCATCCTTCAAGTTATTAAATTCTTGCCTTAATCGTTCTTCGTCCATAGCCAACACAGATCGTTTAGGCACTTTGTAGGACGAGGGCTCGGTGCCGTCGGTGCACGTAATCTCGTAGTGCGTTCGTGATACGCTGGTAACTACGGCGGGCCATAGAGGCCACGATTTAAACCGTACCATTACTCGTTCGCCAACAGCGAAAACGGGCCGGGGCGCTTTTATTTTTTTCGGTTTTTTAAGAGGTAAAGTCAGCTTTCTCTTGCCCTTTCCTTGCTCCTCCTCCTCCTCCTCAGCCTCTTCCGGTTCCTCCTCTTCTTCATCTTCCTGTTCCGTCTCCAACTTGTCCACAAACATAGGATCCAGGGCACCAATTAATGGAGCTATCACCGCCTCTCGGGATGCGGCTGGAGAGCTGGCGGCGTAGTGCCCCAAGACCTCGCCATCGTTACTAAAAAAAAAGGTGTACCTATAAACATGTGTCCGGAAATGTTTCGTTACGCATGTAGAATACGCTCTTGAAATTATGACATATAATTTAGAAAAACCCTGTATGTTTTGGAATAATGGGGAAGTACTAAAAAGATAAATTTACATTTATGAGTAGCTAACTTACTCAACCACAGCGATGCCACCCTGTACTGAAACTTCGGCCCCCGTCACTACCAAGCCCTGCTCTTCCGGGTCTATCTCAGCTAACGCCACCGCCCGCTCGTCTTGCTTAATCACATCGTCCTCGTCGTCCTCAATTACAGGCACAACTCGACGCCGCCGGAGCTGCAACCCCGGTAGCCCGTAAATAAGGCATCTATTGCGGATGCGCTTCGGCAGCTCGCAGTTTGTCTGGTGGTGTAACTTGAAGAACATGCGCATGTCCTCCTCGTATTCAGCTATATTATGTAGCCCGAATATAACAGGATTTTGTAGAATAGACTGCATCTCCGACCTGCAGAACAATCCTTTTAGGACGGATCTTAAGTTGTCAATTTCCTTTTGCGTGAACGGGCGGCGTTGGTGTTGAGCTTCGGTTTCGGTAGCATACTGTTCGGTGTCTTGTTCAAGGATCGTTCTGTTGACGATGGTTTTCAAATCGTTAATTGAAACGATTTGTTTCGCTTTGAGTTTGTCATAACACATAGGAATGTTCGTTTCCAAATTTTTTCTGCTGAAAAGGCAAAAAAATTAACTCATTTATAAAAATACAGGGTGATACGTCAACGGTGGCATTGTATAATAACCAGTCTTTAAGATTTATGTAATGAAACTATTAGTACTTACTGCTTATGGACGAAGTATGTGACCGTAAAAGAAGTGGAGTAGGCCCACGGTTGAATGTAGTCGAGTCTTGCGTTCTCGAATATCCCCATCAGGCGATAGATACTTGGTCTCTTGAGGGCTGACTTCCTCAGCTTTACCCCCGATGGCAGTGGATCGCAGGACGCTGCGTTTATGCAATTCAACTGCCAAGGCTGAAGGGCGATGATCGGCGGTATACGTTTGCTCTCGGCAAATAAATAGCGAAAACAGCGGACCAACCTCACCATAGTTAAGGGGTAGGCCCTAAAGCTGTTGCGCGTGAAATTGACCCCACAGGAACTCATTTGAAAAAACTTGAAAAACTGTTACTTCACACTTCCAACGTCAAAATTACGTTTCAACCCTGTTTAGGTTAGGCGCACCAGAGGTAGGCCCCAAAGCAGCTATTGCGCGTCAAATTGACCACGCCGGAACTCATTTGAAAAAACTTGAAAAACTGTTACTTCACACTTCCAACGTCAAAATTACGTTTCAACCCTGTTTAGGTTAGGCGCACCAGAGGTAGGCCCCAAAGCAGCTATTGCGCGTCAAATTGACCACGCCGGAACTCATTTGAAAAAACTTGAAAAACTGTTACTTCGCACTTCCAACGACAAAATTACGTTTCAACCCTGTTTAGGTTAGGCGCACCAGAGGTAGGCCCCAAAGCAGCTATTGCGCGTCAAATTGACCACGCCGGAACTCATTTGAAAAAACTTGAAAAACTGTTACTTCGCACTTCCAACGACAAAATTACGTTTCAACCCTGTTTAGGTTAGGCGCACCAGAGGTAGGCCCCAAAGCAGCTATTGCGCGTCAAATTGACCACGCCGGAACTCATTTGAAAAAACTTGAAAAACTGTTACTTCGCACTTCCAACGACAAAATTACGTTTCAACCCTGTTTAGGTTAGGCGCACCAGAGGTAGGCCCCAAAGCAGCTATTGCGCGTCAAATTGACCACGCCGGAACTCATTTGAAAAAACTTGAAAAACTGTTACTTCGCACTTCCAACGACAAAATTACGTTTCAACCCTGTTTAGGTTAGGCGCACCAGAGGTAGGCCCCAAAGCAGCTATTGCGCGTCAAATTGACCACGCCGGAACTCATTTGAAAAAACTTGAAAAACTGTTACTTCACACTTCCAACGACAAAATTACGTTTCAACCCTGTTTAGGTTAGGCGCACCAGAGGTAGGCCCCAAAGCAGCTATTGCGCGTCAAATTGACCACGCCGGAACTCATTTGAAAAAACTTGAAAAACTGTTACTTCACACTTCAAACGACAAAATTTCATTTCAACCCTGTTTAGGTTAGGCGCACCAGAGGTAGGCCCCAAAGCAGCTAGTGCGCGTCAAATTGACCACGCCGGAACTCATTTGAAAAAACTTGAAAAACTGTTACTTCACACTTCCAACGACAAAATTACGTTTCAACCCTGTTTAGGTTAGGCGCACCAGAGGTAGGCCCCAAAGCAGCTATTGCGCGTCAAATTGACCACGCCGGAACTCATTTGAAAAAACTTGAAAAACTGTTACTTCGCACTTCCAACGACAAAATTACGTTTCAACCCTGGTTAGGCGCACCGACGTACTGCGTACGCTGCAGCGCTTCCGTGGACAACTGTTGGCGCCGTTTTCCATCCTTCAAGTTATTAAATTCTTGCCTTAATCGTTCTTCGTCCATAGCCAACACAGATCGTTTAGGCACTTTGTAGGACGAGGGCTCGGTGCCGTCGGTGCACGTAATCTCGTAGTGCGTTCGTGATACGCTGGTAACTACGGCGGGCCATAGAGGCCACGATTTAAACCGTACCATTACTCGTTCGCCAACAGCGAAAACGGGCCGGGGCGCTTTTATTTTTTTTCGGTTTTTTAAGAGGTAAAGTCAGCTTTCTCTTGCCCTTTCCTTGCTCCTCCTCCTCCTCCTCAGCCTCTTCCGGTTCCTCCTCTTCTTCATCTTCCTGTTCCGTCTCCAACTTGTCCACAAACATAGGATCCAGGGCACCAATTAATGGAGCTATCACCGCCTCTCGGGATGCGGCTGGAGAGCTGGCGGCGTAGTGCCCCAAGACCTCGCCATCGTTACTAAAAAAAAAAGGTGTACCTATAAACATGTGTCCGGAAATGTTTCGTTACGCATGTAGAATACGCTCTTGAAATTATGACATATAATTTAGAAAAACCCTGTATGTTTTGGAATAATGGGGAAGTACTAAAAAGATAAATTTACATTTATGAGTAGCTAACTTACTCAACCACAGCGATGCCACCCTGTACTGAAACTTCGGTCCCCGTCACTACCAAGCCCTGCTCTTCCGGGTCTATCTCAGCTAACGCCACCGCCCGCTCGTCTTGCTTAATCACATCGTCCTCGTCGTCCTCAATTACAGGCACAACTCGACGCCGCCGGAGCTGCAACCCCGGTAGCCCGTAAATAAGGCATCTATTGCGGATGCGCTTCGGCAGCTCGCAGTTTGTCTGGTGGTGTAACTTGAAGAACATGCGCATGTCCTCCTCGTATTCAGCTATATTATGTAGCCCGAATATAACAGGATTTTGTAGAATAGACTGCATCTCCGACCTGCAGAACAATCCTTTTAGGACGGATCTTAAGTTGTCAATTTCCTTTTGCGTGAACGGGCGGCGTTGGTGTTGAGCTTCGGTTTCGGTAGCATACTGTTCGGTGTCTTGTTCAAGGATCGTTCTGTTGACTATGGTTTTCAAATCGTTAATTGAAACGATTTGTTTCGCTTTGAGTTTGTCATAACACATAGGAATGTTCGTTTCCAAATTTTGTCTGCTGAAAAGGCAAAAAAAATTAACTCATTTATAAAAATACAGGGTGATACGTCAACGGTGGCATTGTATAATAACCAGTCTTTAAGATTTATGTAATGAAACTATTAGTACTTACTGCTTATGGACGAAGTATGTGACCGTAAAAGAAGTGGAGTAGGCCCACGGTTGAATGTAGTCGAGTCTTGCGTTCTCGAATATCCCCATCAGGCGATAGATACTTGGTCTCTTGAGGGCTGACTTCCTCAGCTTTACCCCCGATGGCAGTGGATCGCAGTACGCTGCGTTTATGCAATTCAACTGCCAAGGCTGAAGGGCGATGATCGGCGGTATACGTTTGCTCTCGGCAAATAAATAGCGAAAACAGCGGACCAACCTCACCATAGTTAAGGGGTAGGCCCTAAAGCTGTTGCGCGTGAAATTGACCCCGCAGGAACTCATTTGAAAAAACTTGAAAAACTGTTACTTCACACTTCCAACGTCAAAATTACGTTTCAACCCTGTTTAGGTTAGGCGCACCAGAGGTAGGCCCCAAAGCAGCTATTGCGCGTCAAATTGACCACGCCGGAACTCATTTGAAAAAACTTGAAAAACTGTTACTTCGCACTTCCAACGACAAAATTACGTTTCAACCCTGTTTAGGTTAGGCGCACCAGAGGTAGGCCCCAAAGCAGCTATTGCGCGTCAAATTGACCACGCCGGAACTCATTTGAAAAAACTTGAAAAACTGTTACTTCGCACTTCCAACGACAAAATTACGTTTCAACCCTGTTTAGGTTAGGCGCACCAGAGGTAGGCCCCAAAGCAGCTATTGCGCGTCAAATTGACCACGCCGGAACTCATTTGAAAAAACTTGAAAAACTGTTACTTCGCACTTCCAACGACAAAATTACGTTTCAACCCTGTTTAGGTTAGGCGCACCAGAGGTAGGCCCCAAAGCAGCTATTGCGCGTCAAATTGACCACGCCGGAACTCATTTGAAAAAACTTGAAAAACTGTTACTTCGCACTTCCAACGACAAAATTACGTTTCAACCCTGTTTAGGTTAGGCGCACCAGAGGTAGGCCCCAAAGCAGCTATTGCGCGTCAAATTGACCACGCCGGAACTCATTTGAAAAAACTTGAAAAACTGTTACTTCACACTTCCAACGACAAAATTACGTTTCAACCCTGTTTAGGTTAGGCGCACCAGAGGTAGGCCCCAAAGCAGCTATTGCGCGTCAAATTGACCACGCCGGAACTCATTTGAAAAAACTTGAAAAACTGTTACTTCACAGTTCAAACGACAAAATTTCATTTCAACCCTGTTTAGGTTAGGCGCACCAGAGGTAGGCCCCAAAGCAGCTAGTGCGCGTCAAATTGACCACGCCGGAACTCATTTGAAAAAACTTGAAAAACTGTTACTTCACACTTCCAACGACAAAATTACGTTTCAACCCTGTTTAGGTTAGGCGCACCAGAGGTAGGCCCCAAAGCAGCTATTGCGCGTCAAATTGACCACGCCGGAACTCATTTGAAAAAACTTGAAAAACTGTTACTTCGCACTTCCAACGACAAAATTACGTTTCAACCCTGGTTAGGCGCACCGACGTACTGCGTACGCTGCAGCGCTTCCGTGGACTACTGTTGGCGCCGTTTTCCATCCTTCAAGTTATTAAATTCTTGCCTTAATCGTTCTTCGTCCATAGCCAACACAGATCGTTTAGGCACTTTGTAGGACGAGGGCTCGGTGCCGTCGGTGCACGTAATCTCGTAGTGCGTTCGTGATACGCTGGTAACTACGGCGGGCCATAGAGGCCACGATTTAAACCGTACCATTACTCGTTCGCCAACAGCGAAAACGGGCCGGGGCGCTTTTATTTTTTTCGGTTTTTTAAGAGGTAAAGTCAGCTTTCTCTTGCCCTTTCCTTGCTCCTCCTCCTCCTCCTCAGCCTCTTCCGGTTCCTCCTCTTCTTCATCTTCCTGTTCCGTCTCCAACTTGTCCACAAACATAGGATCCAGGGCACCAATTAATGGAGCTATCACCGCCTCTCGGGATGCGGCTGGAGAGCTGGCGGCGTAGTGCCCCAAGACCTCGCCATCGTTACTAAAAAAAAAGGTGTACCTATAAACATGTGTCCGGAAATGTTTCGTTACGCATGTAGAATACGCTCTTGAAATTATGACATATAATTTAGAAAAACCCTGTATGTTTTGGAATAATGGGGAAGTACTAAAAAGATAAATTTACATTTATGAGTAGCTAACTTACTCAACCACAGCGATGCCACCCTGTACTGAAACTTCGGCCCCCGTCACTACCAAGCCCTGCTCTTCCGGGTCTATCTCAGCTAACGCCACCGCCCGCTCGTCTTGCTTAATCACATCGTCCTCGTCGTCCTCAATTACAGGCACAACTCGACGCCGCCGGAGCTGCAACCCCGGTAGCCCGAAAATAAGGCATCTATTGCGGATGCGCTTCGGCAGCTCGCAGTTTGTCTGGTGGTGTAACTTGGAAGAACATGCGCATGTCCTCCTCGTATTCAGCTATATTATGTAGCCCGAATATAACAGGATTTTGTAGAATAGACTGCATCTCCGACCTGCAGAACAATCCTTTTAGGACGGATCTTAAGTTGTCAATTTCCTTTTGCGTGAACGGGCGGCGTTGGTGTTGAGCTTCGGTTTCGGTAGCATACTGTTCGGTGTCTTGTTCAAGGATCGTTCTGTTGACTATGGTTTTCAAATCGTTAATTGAAACGATTTGTTTCGCTTTGAGTTTGTCATAACACATAGGAATGTTCGTTTCCAAATTTTGTCTGCTGAAAAGGCAAAAAAAATTAACTCATTTATAAAAATACAGGGTGATACGTCAACGGTGGCATTGTATAATAACCAGTCTTTAAGATTTATGTAATGAAACTATTAGTACTTACTGCTTATGGACGAAGTATGTGACCGTAAAAGAAGTGGAGTAGGCCCACGGTTGAATGTAGTCGAGTCTTGCGTTCTCGAATATCCCCATCAGGCGATAGATACTTGGTCTCTTGAGGGCTGACTTCCTCAGCTTTACCCCCGATGGCAGTGGATCGCAGGACGCTGCGTTTATGCAATTCAACTGCCAAGGCTGAAGGGCGATGATCGGCGGTATACGTTTGCTCTCGGCAAATAAATAGCGAAAACAGCGGACCAACCTCACCATAGTTATGGGGTAGGCCCTAAAGCTGTTGCGCGTGAAATTGACCCCACAGGAACTCATTTGAAAAAACTTGAAAAACTGTTACTTCACACTTCCAACGTCAAAATTACGTTTCAACCTTGTTTAGGTTAGGCGCACCAGAGGTAGGCCCCAAAGCAGCTATTGCGCGTCAAATTGACCACGCCGGAACTCATTTGAAAAAACTTGAAAAACTGTTACTTCACACTTCCAACGTCAAAATTACGTTTCAACCCTGTTTAGGTTAGGCGCACCAGAGGTAGGCCCCAAAGCAGCTATTGCGCGTCAAATTGACCACGCCGGAACTCATTTGAAAAAACTTGAAAAACTGTTACTTCGCACTTCCAACGACAAAATTACGTTTCAACCCTGTTTAGGTTAGGCGCACCAGAGGTAGGCCCCAAAGCAGCTATTGCGCGTCAAATTGACCACGCCGGAACTCATTTGAAAAAACTTGAAAAACTGTTACTTCGCACTTCCAACGACAAAATTACGTTTCAACCCTGTTTAGGTTAGGCGCACCAGAGGTAGGCCCCAAAGCAGCTATTGCGCGTCAAATTGACCACGCCGGAACTCATTTGAAAAAACTTGAAAAACTGTTACTTCACACTTCCAACGACAAAATTACGTTTCAACCCTGTTTAGGTTAGGCGCACCAGAGGTAGGCCCCAAAGCAGCTATTGCGCGTCAAATTGACCACGCCGGAACTCATTTGAAAAAACTTGAAAAACTGTTACTTCACACTTCCAACGACAAAATTACGTTTCAACCCTGTTTAGGTTAGGCGCACCAGAGGTAGGCCCCAAAGCAGCTAGTGCGCGTCAAATTGACCACGCCGGAACTCATTTGAAAAAAATGAAAAACTGTTACTTCACACTTCCAACGACAAAATTACGTTTCAACCCTGTTTAGGTTAGGCGCACCAGAGGTAGGCCCCAAAGCAGCTATTGCGCGTCAAATTGACCACGCCGGAACTCATTTGAAAAAACTTGAAAAACTGTTACCTCACACTTCCAACGACAAAATTACGTTTCAACCCTGTTTAGGTTAGGCGCACCAGAGGTAGGCCCCAAAGCAGCTAGTGCGCGTCAAATTGACCACGCCGGAACTCATTTGAAAAAACTTGAAAAACTGTTACTTCACACTTCCAACGACAAAATTACGTTTCAACCCTGTTTAGGTTAGGCGCACCAGAGGTAGGCCCCAAAGCAGCTAGTGCGCGTCAAATTGACCACGCCGGAACTCATTTGAAAAAACTTGAAAAACTGTTACTTCACACTTCCAACGACAAAATTACGTTTCAACCCTGTTTAGGTTAGGCGCACCAGAGGTAGGCCCCAAAGCAGCTAGTGCGCGTCAAATTGACCACGCCGGAACTCATTTGAAAAAACTTGAAAAACTGTTACTTCACACTTCCAACGACAAAATTACGTTTCAACCCTGTTTAGGTTAGGCGCACCAGAGGTAGGCCCCAAAGCAGCTAGTGCGCGTCAAATTGACCACGCCGGAACTCATTTGAAAAAACTTGAAAAACTGTTACTTCGCACTTCCAACGACAAAATTACGTTTCAACCCTGTTTAGGTTAGGCGCACCAGAGGTAGGCCCCAAAGCAGCTATTGCGCGTCAAATTGACCACGCCGGAACTCATTTGAAAAAACTTGAAAAACTGTTACTTCACACTTCCAACGACAAAATTACGTTTCAACCCTGTTTAGGTTAGGCGCACCAGAGGTAGGCCCCAAAGCAGCTATTGCGCGTCAAATTGACCACGCCGGAACTCATTTGAAAAAACTTGAAAAACTGTTACTTCACACTTCCAACGACAAAATTACGTTTCAACCCTGTTTAGGTTAGGCGCACCAGAGGTAGGCCCCAAAGCAGCTAGTGCGCGTCAAATTGACCACGCCGGAACTCATTTGAAAAAACTTGAAAAACTGTTACTTCGCACTTCCAACGACAAAATTACGTTTCAACCCTGGTTAGGCGCACCGACGTACTGCGTACGCTGCAGCGCTTCCGTGGACAACTGTTGGCGCCGTTTTCCATCCTTCAAGTTATTAAATTCTTGCCTTAATCGTTCTTCGTCCATAGCCAACACAGATCGTTTAGGCACTTTGTAGTACGAGGGCTCGGTGCCGTCGGTGCACGTAATCTCGTAGTGCGTTCGTGATACGCTGGTAACTACGGCGGGCCATAGAGGCCACGATTTAAACCGTACCATTACTCGTTCGCCAACAGCGAAAACGGGCCGGGGCGCTTTTATTTTTTTCGGTTTTTTAAGAGGTAAAGTCAGCTTTCTCTTGCCCTTTCCTTGCTCCTCCTCCTCCTCCTCAGCCTCTTCCGGTTCCTCCTCTTCTTCATCTTCCTGTTCCGTCTCCAACTTGTCCACAAACATAGGATCCAGGGCACCAATTAATGGAGCTATCACCGCCTCTCGGGATGCGGCTGGAGAGCTGGCGGCGTAGTGCCCCAAGACCTCGCCATCGTTACTAAAAAAAAAAGGTGTACCTATAAACATGTGTCCGGAAATGTTTCGTTACGCAGGTAGAATACGCTCTTGAAATTATGACATATAATTTAGAAAAACCCTGTATGTTTTGGAATAATGGGGAAGTACTAAAAAGATAAATTTACATTTATGAGTAGCTAACTTACTCAACCACAGCGATGCCACCCTGTACTGAAACTTCGGCCCCCGACACTACCAAGCCCTGCTCTTCCGGGTCTATCTCAGCTAACGCCACCGCCCGCTCGTCTTGCTTAATCACATCGTCCTCGTCGTCCTTAATTACAGGCACAACTCGACGCCGCCGGAGCTGCAACCCCGGTAGCCCGTAAATAAGGTATCTATTGCGGATGCGCTTCGGCAGCTCGTAGTTTGTCTGGTGGTGTAACTTGAAGAACGTGCGCATGTCCTCCTCGTATTCAGCTATATTATGTAGCCCGAATATAACAGGATTTTGTAGAATAGACTGCATCTCCGACCTGCAGAACAATCCTTTTAGGACGGATCTTAAGTTGTCAATTTCCTTTTGCGTGAACGGGCGGCGTTGGTGTTGAGCTTCGGTTTCGGTAGCATACTGTTCGGTGTCTTGTTCAAGGATCGTTCTGTTGACGATGGTTTTCAAATCGTTAATTGAAACGATTTGTTTCGCTTTGAGTTTGTCATAACACATAGGAATGTTCGTTTCCAAATTTTTTCTGCTGAAAAGGCAAAAAAAATTAACTCATTTATAAAAATACAGGGTGATACGTCAACGGTGGCATTGTATAATAACCAGTCTTTAAGATTTATGTAATGAAACGTTTTCAGTTGCATTAAAAAAAAGTTCTACACCTTTTTACCCTGCTCTACCCTACATACTTTTGGACTAATGTAAATTTGGCTAAGTCGACTTATTTTAGGTCGAGGAAGCCACCGTTGACGTAGGACCCATTCATTACCGATAACCCTATATGTACCGTGCATTAAACTATTAGTACTTACTGCTTATGTACGAAATAGGTGAGCGTAAAGGCGGTGGAATAGGCCCATGGTTGTATATAGTCGAGTCTTGCGTTCTCAAAAATGGCCATCAGGCGATATATGCTAGGTTTCTTGAGGTCTGACTTCCTCAACTTTACCCCTGATGGGAGTGGATCGCAATAAGCCGCGTTGATACAATTCAACTGCCATGGTTGGAGTGCGATGATCGGCGGTATCCGTTTGCTTTCAGCAAATAAATACCGAAAACAGCGCACCAACCTCACCATCGTTAAGGGGTAGGCCCTAAAGCTGTTGCGCGTGAAATTCACCCCGCCGGAACTCATTTGAAAAACTTATACTTCACACTTACTTCCAACGTCAAAAATACGTTTCAACCCTGGTTAGGCGCACCGACGTACTGCGTACGCTGCAGCGCTTCCGTGGACAACTGTTGGCGCCGTTTTCCATCCTTCAAGTTATTAAATTCTTGCCTTAATCGTTCTTCGTCCATAGCCAACACAGATCGTTTAGGCACTTTGTAGGACGAGGGCTCGGTGCCGTCGGTGCACGTAATCTCGTAGTGCGTTCGTGATACGCTGGTAACTACGGCGGGCCATAGAGGCCACGATTTAAACCGTACCATTACTCGTTCGCCAACAGCGAAAACGGGCCGGGGCGCTTTTATTTTTTTTCGGTTTTTTAAGAGGTAAAGTCAGCTTTCTCTTGCCCTTTCCTTGCTCCTCCTCCTCCTCCTCAGCCTCTTCCGGTTCCTCCTCTTCTTCATCTTCCTGTTCCGTCTCCAACTTGTCCACAAACATAGGATCCAGGGCACCAATTAATGGAGCTATCACCGCCTCTCGGGATGCGGCTGGAGAGCTGGCGGCGTAGTGCCCCAAGACCTCGCCATCGTTACTAAAAAAAAAAGGTGTACCTATAAACATGTGTCCGGAAATGTTTCGTTACGCATGTAGAATACGCTCTTGAAATTATGACATATAATTTAGAAAAACCCTGTATGTTTTGGAATAATGGGGAAGTACTAAAAAGATAAATTTACATTTATGAGTAGCTAACTTACTCAACCACAGCGATGCCACCCTGTACTGAAACTTCGGTCCCCGTCACTACCAAGCCCTGCTCTTCCGGGTCTATCTCAGCTAACGCCACCGCCCGCTCGTCTTGCTTAATCACATCGTCCTCGTCGTCCTCAATTACAGGCACAACTCGACGCCGCCGGAGCTGCAACCCCGGTAGCCCGTAAATAAGGCATCTATTGCGGATGCGCTTCGGCAGCTCGCAGTTTGTCTGGTGGTGTAACTTGAAGAACATGCGCATGTCCTCCTCGTATTCAGCTATATTATGTAGCCCGAATATAACAGGATTTTGTAGAATAGACTGCATCTCCGACCTGCAGAACAATCCTTTTAGGACGGATCTTAAGTTGTCAATTTCCTTTTGCGTGAACGGGCGGCGTTGGTGTTGAGCTTCGGTTTCGGTAGCATACTGTTCGGTGTCTTGTTCAAGGATCGTTCTGTTGACTATGGTTTTCAAATCGTTAATTGAAACGATTTGTTTCGCTTTGAGTTTGTCATAACACATAGGAATGTTCGTTTCCAAATTTTGTCTGCTGAAAAGGCAAAAAAAATTAACTCATTTATAAAAATACAGGGTGATACGTCAACGGTGGCATTGTATAATAACCAGTCTTTAAGATTTATGTAATGAAACTATTAGTACTTACTGCTTATGGACGAAGTATGTGACCGTAAAAGAAGTGGAGTAGGCCCACGGTTGAATGTAGTCGAGTCTTGCGTTCTCGAATATCCCCATCAGGCGATAGATACTTGGTCTCTTGAGGGCTGACTTCCTCAGCTTTACCCCCGATGGCAGTGGATCGCAGTACGCTGCGTTTATGCAATTCAACTGCCAAGGCTGAAGGGCGATGATCGGCGGTATACGTTTGCTCTCGGCAAATAAATAGCGAAAACAGCGGACCAACCTCACCATAGTTAAGGGGTAGGCCCTAAAGCTGTTGCGCGTGAAATTGACCCCGCAGGAACTCATTTGAAAAAACTTGAAAAACTGTTACTTCACACTTCCAACGTCAAAATTACGTTTCAACCCTGTTTAGGTTAGGCGCACCAGAGGTAGGCCCCAAAGCAGCTATTGCGCGTCAAATTGACCACGCCGGAACTCATTTGAAAAAACTTGAAAAACTGTTACTTCGCACTTCCAACGACAAAATTACGTTTCAACCCTGTTTAGGTTAGGCGCACCAGAGGTAGGCCCCAAAGCAGCTATTGCGCGTCAAATTGACCACGCCGGAACTCATTTGAAAAAACTTGAAAAACTGTTACTTCGCACTTCCAACGACAAAATTACGTTTCAACCCTGTTTAGGTTAGGCGCACCAGAGGTAGGCCCCAAAGCAGCTATTGCGCGTCAAATTGACCACGCCGGAACTCATTTGAAAAAACTTGAAAAACTGTTACTTCGCACTTCCAACGACAAAATTACGTTTCAACCCTGTTTAGGTTAGGCGCACCAGAGGTAGGCCCCAAAGCAGCTATTGCGCGTCAAATTGACCACGCCGGAACTCATTTGAAAAAACTTGAAAAACTGTTACTTCGCACTTCCAACGACAAAATTACGTTTCAACCCTGTTTAGGTTAGGCGCACCAGAGGTAGGCCCCAAAGCAGCTATTGCGCGTCAAATTGACCACGCCGGAACTCATTTGAAAAAACTTGAAAAACTGTTACTTCACACTTCCAACGACAAAATTACGTTTCAACCCTGTTTAGGTTAGGCGCACCAGAGGTAGGCCCCAAAGCAGCTATTGCGCGTCAAATTGACCACGCCGGAACTCATTTGAAAAAACTTGAAAAACTGTTACTTCACAGTTCAAACGACAAAATTTCATTTCAACCCTGTTTAGGTTAGGCGCACCAGAGGTAGGCCCCAAAGCAGCTAGTGCGCGTCAAATTGACCACGCCGGAACTCATTTGAAAAAACTTGAAAAACTGTTACTTCACACTTCCAACGACAAAATTACGTTTCAACCCTGTTTAGGTTAGGCGCACCAGAGGTAGGCCCCAAAGCAGCTATTGCGCGTCAAATTGACCACGCCGGAACTCATTTGAAAAAACTTGAAAAACTGTTACTTCGCACTTCCAACGACAAAATTACGTTTCAACCCTGGTTAGGCGCACCGACGTACTGCGTACGCTGCAGCGCTTCCGTGGACTACTGTTGGCGCCGTTTTCCATCCTTCAAGTTATTAAATTCTTGCCTTAATCGTTCTTCGTCCATAGCCAACACAGATCGTTTAGGCACTTTGTAGGACGAGGGCTCGGTGCCGTCGGTGCACGTAATCTCGTAGTGCGTTCGTGATACGCTGGTAACTACGGCGGGCCATAGAGGCCACGATTTAAACCGTACCATTACTCGTTCGCCAACAGCGAAAACGGGCCGGGGCGCTTTTATTTTTTTCGGTTTTTTAAGAGGTAAAGTCAGCTTTCTCTTGCCCTTTCCTTGCTCCTCCTCCTCCTCCTCAGCCTCTTCCGGTTCCTCCTCTTCTTCATCTTCCTGTTCCGTCTCCAACTTGTCCACAAACATAGGATCCAGGGCACCAATTAATGGAGCTATCACCGCCTCTCGGGATGCGGCTGGAGAGCTGGCGGCGTAGTGCCCCAAGACCTCGCCATCGTTACTAAAAAAAAAGGTGTACCTATAAACATGTGTCCGGAAATGTTTCGTTACGCATGTAGAATACGCTCTTGAAATTATGACATATAATTTAGAAAAACCCTGTATGTTTTGGAATAATGGGGAAGTACTAAAAAGATAAATTTACATTTATGAGTAGCTAACTTACTCAACCACAGCGATGCCACCCTGTACTGAAACTTCGGCCCCCGTCACTACCAAGCCCTGCTCTTCCGGGTCTATCTCAGCTAACGCCACCGCCCGCTCGTCTTGCTTAATCACATCGTCCTCGTCGTCCTCAATTACAGGCACAACTCGACGCCGCCGGAGCTGCAACCCCGGTAGCCCGAAAATAAGGCATCTATTGCGGATGCGCTTCGGCAGCTCGCAGTTTGTCTGGTGGTGTAACTTGGAAGAACATGCGCATGTCCTCCTCGTATTCAGCTATATTATGTAGCCCGAATATAACAGGATTTTGTAGAATAGACTGCATCTCCGACCTGCAGAACAATCCTTTTAGGACGGATCTTAAGTTGTCAATTTCCTTTTGCGTGAACGGGCGGCGTTGGTGTTGAGCTTCGGTTTCGGTAGCATACTGTTCGGTGTCTTGTTCAAGGATCGTTCTGTTGACTATGGTTTTCAAATCGTTAATTGAAACGATTTGTTTCGCTTTGAGTTTGTCATAACACATAGGAATGTTCGTTTCCAAATTTTGTCTGCTGAAAAGGCAAAAAAAATTAACTCATTTATAAAAATACAGGGTGATACGTCAACGGTGGCATTGTATAATAACCAGTCTTTAAGATTTATGTAATGAAACTATTAGTACTTACTGCTTATGGACGAAGTATGTGACCGTAAAAGAAGTGGAGTAGGCCCACGGTTGAATGTAGTCGAGTCTTGCGTTCTCGAATATCCCCATCAGGCGATAGATACTTGGTCTCTTGAGGGCTGACTTCCTCAGCTTTACCCCCGATGGCAGTGGATCGCAGGACGCTGCGTTTATGCAATTCAACTGCCAAGGCTGAAGGGCGATGATCGGCGGTATACGTTTGCTCTCGGCAAATAAATAGCGAAAACAGCGGACCAACCTCACCATAGTTATGGGGTAGGCCCTAAAGCTGTTGCGCGTGAAATTGACCCCACAGGAACTCATTTGAAAAAACTTGAAAAACTGTTACTTCACACTTCCAACGTCAAAATTACGTTTCAACCTTGTTTAGGTTAGGCGCACCAGAGGTAGGCCCCAAAGCAGCTATTGCGCGTCAAATTGACCACGCCGGAACTCATTTGAAAAAACTTGAAAAACTGTTACTTCACACTTCCAACGTCAAAATTACGTTTCAACCCTGTTTAGGTTAGGCGCACCAGAGGTAGGCCCCAAAGCAGCTATTGCGCGTCAAATTGACCACGCCGGAACTCATTTGAAAAAACTTGAAAA
Organism: Agriotes lineatus; assembly: GCA_940337035.1. Lineage (NCBI taxonomy): Eukaryota > Metazoa > Arthropoda > Insecta > Coleoptera > Elateridae > Agriotes > Agriotes lineatus. Next base: position 31,284 of record CALNHX010002059.1, on the reverse strand, counting down.
ACTGTTACTTCGCACTTCCAACGACAAAATTACGTTTCAACCCTGTTTAGGTTAGGCGCACCAGAGGTAGGCCCCAAAGCAGCTATTGCGCGTCAAATTGACCACGCCGGAACTCATTTGAAAAAACTTGAAAAACTGTTACTTCGCACTTCCAACGACAAAATTACGTTTCAACCCTGTTTAGGTTAGGCGCACCAGAGGTAGGCCCCAAAGCAGCTATTGCGCGTCAAATTGACCACGCCGGAACTCATTTGAAAAAACTTGAAAAACTGTTACTTCACACTTCCAACGACAAAATTACGTTTCAACCCTGTTTAGGTTAGGCGCACCAGAGGTAGGCCCCAAAGCAGCTATTGCGCGTCAAATTGACCACGCCGGAACTCATTTGAAAAAACTTGAAAAACTGTTACTTCACACTTCCAACGACAAAATTACGTTTCAACCCTGTTTAGGTTAGGCGCACCAGAGGTAGGCCCCAAAGCAGCTAGTGCGCGTCAAATTGACCACGCCGGAACTCATTTGAAAAAAATGAAAAACTGTTACTTCACACTTCCAACGACAAAATTACGTTTCAACCCTGTTTAGGTTAGGCGCACCAGAGGTAGGCCCCAAAGCAGCTATTGCGCGTCAAATTGACCACGCCGGAACTCATTTGAAAAAACTTGAAAAACTGTTACCTCACACTTCCAACGACAAAATTACGTTTCAACCCTGTTTAGGTTAGGCGCACCAGAGGTAGGCCCCAAAGCAGCTAGTGCGCGTCAAATTGACCACGCCGGAACTCATTTGAAAAAACTTGAAAAACTGTTACTTCACACTTCCAACGACAAAATTACGTTTCAACCCTGTTTAGGTTAGGCGCACCAGAGGTAGGCCCCAAAGCAGCTAGTGCGCGTCAAATTGACCACGCCGGAACTCATTTGAAAAAACTTGAAAAACTGTTACTTCACACTTCCAACGACAAAATTACGTTTCAACCCTGTTTAGGTTAGGCGCACCAGAGGTAGGCCCCAAAGCAGCTAGTGCGCGTCAAATTGACCACGCCGGAACTCATTTGAAAAAACTTGAAAAACTGTTACTTCACACTTCCAACGACAAAATTACGTTTCAACCCTGTTTAGGTTAGGCGCACCAGAGGTAGGCCCCAAAGCAGCTAGTGCGCGTCAAATTGACCACGCCGGAACTCATTTGAAAAAACTTGAAAAACTGTTACTTCGCACTTCCAACGACAAAATTACGTTTCAACCCTGTTTAGGTTAGGCGCACCAGAGGTAGGCCCCAAAGCAGCTATTGCGCGTCAAATTGACCACGCCGGAACTCATTTGAAAAAACTTGAAAAACTGTTACTTCACACTTCCAACGACAAAATTACGTTTCAACCCTGTTTAGGTTAGGCGCACCAGAGGTAGGCCCCAAAGCAGCTATTGCGCGTCAAATTGACCACGCCGGAACTCATTTGAAAAAACTTGAAAAACTGTTACTTCACACTTCCAACGACAAAATTACGTTTCAACCCTGTTTAGGTTAGGCGCACCAGAGGTAGGCCCCAAAGCAGCTAGTGCGCGTCAAATTGACCACGCCGGAACTCATTTGAAAAAACTTGAAAAACTGTTACTTCGCACTTCCAACGACAAAATTACGTTTCAACCCTGGTTAGGCGCACCGACGTACTGCGTACGCTGCAGCGCTTCCGTGGACAACTGTTGGCGCCGTTTTCCATCCTTCAAGTTATTAAATTCTTGCCTTAATCGTTCTTCGTCCATAGCCAACACAGATCGTTTAGGCACTTTGTAGTACGAGGGCTCGGTGCCGTCGGTGCACGTAATCTCGTAGTGCGTTCGTGATACGCTGGTAACTACGGCGGGCCATAGAGGCCACGATTTAAACCGTACCATTACTCGTTCGCCAACAGCGAAAACGGGCCGGGGCGCTTTTATTTTTTTCGGTTTTTTAAGAGGTAAAGTCAGCTTTCTCTTGCCCTTTCCTTGCTCCTCCTCCTCCTCCTCAGCCTCTTCCGGTTCCTCCTCTTCTTCATCTTCCTGTTCCGTCTCCAACTTGTCCACAAACATAGGATCCAGGGCACCAATTAATGGAGCTATCACCGCCTCTCGGGATGCGGCTGGAGAGCTGGCGGCGTAGTGCCCCAAGACCTCGCCATCGTTACTAAAAAAAAAAGGTGTACCTATAAACATGTGTCCGGAAATGTTTCGTTACGCAGGTAGAATACGCTCTTGAAATTATGACATATAATTTAGAAAAACCCTGTATGTTTTGGAATAATGGGGAAGTACTAAAAAGATAAATTTACATTTATGAGTAGCTAACTTACTCAACCACAGCGATGCCACCCTGTACTGAAACTTCGGCCCCCGACACTACCAAGCCCTGCTCTTCCGGGTCTATCTCAGCTAACGCCACCGCCCGCTCGTCTTGCTTAATCACATCGTCCTCGTCGTCCTTAATTACAGGCACAACTCGACGCCGCCGGAGCTGCAACCCCGGTAGCCCGTAAATAAGGTATCTATTGCGGATGCGCTTCGGCAGCTCGTAGTTTGTCTGGTGGTGTAACTTGAAGAACGTGCGCATGTCCTCCTCGTATTCAGCTATATTATGTAGCCCGAATATAACAGGATTTTGTAGAATAGACTGCATCTCCGACCTGCAGAACAATCCTTTTAGGACGGATCTTAAGTTGTCAATTTCCTTTTGCGTGAACGGGCGGCGTTGGTGTTGAGCTTCGGTTTCGGTAGCATACTGTTCGGTGTCTTGTTCAAGGATCGTTCTGTTGACGATGGTTTTCAAATCGTTAATTGAAACGATTTGTTTCGCTTTGAGTTTGTCATAACACATAGGAATGTTCGTTTCCAAATTTTTTCTGCTGAAAAGGCAAAAAAAATTAACTCATTTATAAAAATACAGGGTGATACGTCAACGGTGGCATTGTATAATAACCAGTCTTTAAGATTTATGTAATGAAACGTTTTCAGTTGCATTAAAAAAAAGTTCTACACCTTTTTACCCTGCTCTACCCTACATACTTTTGGACTAATGTAAATTTGGCTAAGTCGACTTATTTTAGGTCGAGGAAGCCACCGTTGACGTAGGACCCATTCATTACCGATAACCCTATATGTACCGTGCATTAAACTATTAGTACTTACTGCTTATGTACGAAATAGGTGAGCGTAAAGGCGGTGGAATAGGCCCATGGTTGTATATAGTCGAGTCTTGCGTTCTCAAAAATGGCCATCAGGCGATATATGCTAGGTTTCTTGAGGTCTGACTTCCTCAACTTTACCCCTGATGGGAGTGGATCGCAATAAGCCGCGTTGATACAATTCAACTGCCATGGTTGGAGTGCGATGATCGGCGGTATCCGTTTGCTTTCAGCAAATAAATACCGAAAACAGCGCACCAACCTCACCATCGTTAAGGGGTAGGCCCTAAAGCTGTTGCGCGTGAAATTCACCCCGCCGGAACTCATTTGAAAAACTTATACTTCACACTTACTTCCAACGTCAAAAATACGTTTCAACCCTGGTTAGGCGCACCGACGTACTGCGTACGCTGCAGCGCTTCCGTGGACAACTGTTGGCGCCGTTTTCCATCCTTCAAGTTATTAAATTCTTGCCTTAATCGTTCTTCGTCCATAGCCAACACAGATCGTTTAGGCACTTTGTAGGACGAGGGCTCGGTGCCGTCGGTGCACGTAATCTCGTAGTGCGTTCGTGATACGCTGGTAACTACGGCGGGCCATAGAGGCCACGATTTAAACCGTACCATTACTCGTTCGCCAACAGCGAAAACGGGCCGGGGCACTTTTATTTTTTTCGGTTTTTTAAGAGGTAAAGTCAGCTTTCTCTTGCCCTATCCTTGCTCCTCCTCCTCCTCCTCCTCAGCCTCTTCAGCCTCCTCCGGTTCCTCCTCTTCTTCATCTTCCTGTTCCGTCTCCAACTTGTCCACAAACATAGTATCCAGGGCACCAATTAATGGAGCTATCACCGCCTCTCGGGATGCGCCTGGAGAGCTGGCGGCGTAGTGCCCCAAGACCTCGCCATCGTTACTAAAAAAAAAGGTGTACCTATAAACATGTGTCCGGAAATGTTTCGTTACGCAGGTAGAATACGCTCTTGAAATTATGACATATAATTTAGAAAAACCCTGTATGTTTTGGAATAATGGGGAAGTACTAAAAAGATAAATTTACATTTATGAGTAGCTAACTTACTCAACCACAGCGATGCCACCCTGTACTGAAACTTCGGTCCCCGTCACTACCAAGCCCTGCTCTTCCGGGTCTATCTCAGCTAACGCCACCGCCCGCTCGTCTTGCTTAATCACATCGTCCTCGTCGTCCTCAATTACAGGCACAACTCGACGCCGCCGGAGCTGCAACCCCGGTAGCCCGTAAATAAGGCATCTATTGCGGATGCGCTTCGGCAGCTCGCAGTTTGTCTGGTGGTGTAACTTGAAGAACATGCGCATGTCCTCCTCGTATTCAGCTATATTATGTAGCCCGAATATAACAGGATTTTGTAGAATAGACTGCATCTCCGACCTGCAGAACAATCCTTTTAGGACGGATCTTAAGTTGTCAATTTCCTTTTGCGTGAACGGGCGGCGTTGGTGTTGAGCTTCGGTTTCGGTAGCATACTGTTCGGTGTCTTGTTCAAGGATCGTTCTGTTGACTATGGTTTTCAAATCGTTAATTGAAACGATTTGTTTCGCTTTGAGTTTGTCATAACACATAGGAATGTTCGTTTCCAAATTTTGTCTGCTGAAAAGGCAAAAAAAATTAACTCATTTATAAAAATACAGGGTGATACGTCAACGGTGGCATTGTATAATAACCAGTCTTTAAGATTTATGTAATGAAACTATTAGTACTTACTGCTTATGGACGAAGTATGTGACCGTAAAAGAAGTGGAGTAGGCCCACGGTTGAATGTAGTCGAGTCTTGCGTTCTCGAATATCCCCATCAGGCGATAGATACTTGGTCTCTTGAGGGCTGACTTCCTCAGCTTTACCCCCGATGGCAGTGGATCGCAGGACGCTGCGTTTATGCAATTCAACTGCCAAGGCTGAAGGGCGATGATCGGCGGTATACGTTTGCTCTCGGCAAATAAATAGCGAAAACAGCGGACCAACCTCACCATAGTTATGGGGTAGGCCCTAAAGCTGTTGCGCGTGAAATTGACCCCACAGGAACTTATTTGAAAAAACTTGAAAAACTGTTACTTCACACTTCCAACGTCAAAATTACGTTTCAACCTTGTTTAGGTTAGGCGCACCAGAGGTAGGCCCCAAAGCAGCTATTGCGCGTCAAATTGACCACGCCGGAACTCATTTGAAAAAACTTGAAAAACTGTTACTTCACACTTCCAACGTCAAAATTACGTTTCAACCCTGTTTAGGTTAGGCGCACCAGAGGTAGGCCCCAAAGCAGCTATTGCGCGTCAAATTGACCACGCCGGAACTCATTTGAAAAAACTTGAAAAACTGTTACTTCGCACTTCCAACGACAAAATTACGTTTCAACCCTGTTTAGGTTAGGCGCACCAGAGGTAGGCCCCAAAGCAGCTATTGCGCGTCAAATTGACCACGCCGGAACTCATTTGAAAAAACTTGAAAAACTGTTACTTCGCACTTCCAACGACAAAATTACGTTTCAACCCTGTTTAGGTTAGGCGCACCAGAGGTAGGCCCCAAAGCAGCTATTGCGCGTCAAATTGACCACGCCGGAACTCATTTGAAAAAACTTGAAAAACTGTTACTTCACACTTCCAACGACAAAATTACGTTTCAACCCTGTTTAGGTTAGGCGCACCAGAGGTAGGCCCCAAAGCAGCTATTGCGCGTCAAATTGACCACGCCGGAACTCATTTGAAAAAACTTGAAAAACTGTTACTTCACACTTCCAACGACAAAATTACGTTTCAACCCTGTTTAGGTTAGGCGCACCAGAGGTAGGCCCCAAAGCAGCTAGTGCGCGTCAAATTGACCACGCCGGAACTCATTTGAAAAAACTTGAAAAACTGTTACTTCACACTTCCAACGACAAAATTACGTTTCAACCCTGTTTAGGTTAGGCGCACCAGAGGTAGGCCCCAAAGCAGCTATTGCGCGTCAAATTGACCACGCCGGAACTCATTTGAAAAAACTTGAAAAACTGTTACTTCGCACTTCCAACGACAAAATTACGTTTCAACCCTGGTTAGGCGCACCGACGTACTGCGTACGCTGCAGCGCTTCCGTGGACAACTGTTGGCGCCGTTTTCCATCCTTCAAGTTATTAAATTCTTGCCTTAATCGTTCTTCGTCCATAGCCAACACAGATCGTTTAGGCACTTTGTAGGACGAGGGCTCGGTGCCGTCGGTGCACGTAATCTCGTAGTGCGTTCGTGATACGCTGGTAACTACGGCGGGCCATAGAGGCCACGATTTAAACCGTACCATTACTCGTTCGCCAACAGCGAAAACGGGCCGGGGCGCTTTTATTTTTTTCGGTTTTTTAAGAGGTAAAGTCAGCTTTCTCTTGCCCTTTCCTTGCTCCTCCTCCTCCTCCTCCTCAGCCTCTTCCGGTTCCTCCTCTTCTTCATCTTCCTGTTCCGTCTCCAACTTGTCCACAAACATAGGATCCAGGGCACCAATTAATGGAGCTATCACCGCCTCTCGGGATGCGGCTGGAGAGCTGGCGGCGTAGTGCCCCAAGACCTCGCCATCGTTACTAAAAAAAAAGGTGTACCTATAAACATGTGTCCGGAAATGTTTCGTTACGCAGGTAGAATACGCTCTTGAAATTATGACATATAATTTAGAAAAACCCTGTATGTTTTGGAATAATGGGGAAGTACTAAAAAGATAAATTTACATTTATGAGTAGCTAACTTACTCAACCACAGCGATGCCACCCTGTACTGAAACTTCGGCCCCCGTCACTACCAAGCCCTGCTCTTCCGGGTCTATCTCAGCTAACGCCACCGCCCGCTCGTCTTGCTTAATCACATCGTCCTCGTCGTCCTCAGTTACAGGCACAACTCGACGCCGCCGGAGCTGCAACCCCGGTAGCCCGTAAATAAGGTATCTATTGCGGATGCGCTTCGGCAGCTCGTAGTTTGTCTGGTGGTGTAACTTGAAGAACATGCGCATGTCCTCCTCGTATTCAGCTATATTATGTAGCCCGAATATAACAGGATTTTGTAGAATAGACTGCATCTCCGACCTGCAGAACAATCCTTTTAGGACGGATCTTAAGTTGTCAATTTCCTTTTGCGTGAACGGGCGGCGTTGGTGTTGAGCTTCGGTTTCGGTAGCATACTGTTCGGTGTCTTGTTCAAGGATCGTTCTGTTGACGATGGTTTTCAAATCGTTAATTGAAACGATTTGTTTCGCTTTGAGTTTGTCATAACACATAGGAATGTTCGTTTCCAAATTTTTTCTGCTGAAAAGGCAAAAAAAATTAACTCATTTATAAAAATACAGGGTGATACGTCAACGGTGGCATTGTATAATAACCAGTCTTTAAGATTTATGTAATGAAACGTTTTCAGTTGCATTAAAAAAAAGTTCTACACCTTTTTACCCTGCTCTCCCCTACATACTTTTGGACTAATGTAAATTTGGCTAAGTCGACTTATTTTAGGTCGAGGAAGCCACCGTTGACGTAGGACCCATTCATTACCGATAACCCTATATGTACCGTGCATTAAACTATTAGTACTTACTGCTTATGTACGAAATAGGTGAGCGTAAAGGAGGTGGAATAGGCCCATGGTTGTATATAGTCGAGTCTTGCGTTCTCAAAAATGGCCATCAGGCGATATATGCTAGGTTTCTTGAGGTCTGACTTCCTCAACTTTACCCCTGATGGGAGTGGATCGCAATAAGCCGCGTTGATACAATTCAACTGCCATGGTTGGAGTGCGATGATCGGCGGTATCCGTTTGCTTTCAGCAAATAAATACCGAAAACAGCGCACCAACCTCACCATCGTTAAGGGGTAGGCCCTAAAGCTGTTGCGCGTGAAATTCACCCCGCCGGAACTCATTTGAAAAACTTATACTTCACACTTACTTCCAACGTCAAAAATACGTTTCAACCCTGGTTAGGCGCACCGACGTACTGCGTACGCTGCAGCGCTTCCGTGGACAACTGTTGGCGCCGTTTTCCATCCTTCAAGTTATTAAATTCTTGCCTTAATCGTTCTTCGTCCATAGCCAACACAGATCGTTTAGGCACTTTGTAGGACGAGGGCTCGGTGCCGTCGGTGCACGTAATCTCGTAGTGCGTTCGTGATACGCTGGTAACTACGGCGGGCCATAGAGGCCACGATTTAAACCGTACCATTACTCGTTCGCCAACAGCGAAAACGGGCCGGGGCGCTTTTATTTTTTTCGGTTTTTTAAGAGGTAAAGTCAGCTTTCTCTTGCCCTATCCTTGCTCCTCCTCCTCCTCCTCCTCAGCCTCTTCAGCCTCCTCCGGTTCCTCCTCTTCTTCATCTTCCTGTTCCGTCTCCAACTTGTCCACAAACATAGTATCCAGGGCACCAATTAATGGAGCTATCACCGCCTCTCGGGATGCGCCTGGAGAGCTGGCGGCGTAGTGCCCCAAGACCTCGCCATCGTTACTAAAAAAAAAAGGTGTACCTATAAACATGTGTCCGGAAATGTTTCGTTACGCATGTAGAATACGCTCTTGAAATTATGACATATAATTTAGAAAAACCCTGTATGTTTTGGAATAATGGGGAAGTACTAAAAAGATAAATTTACATTTATGAGTAGCTAACTTACTCAACCACAGCGATGCCACCCTGTACTGAAACTTCGGTCCCCGTCACTACCAAGCCCTGCTCTCCCGGGTCTATCTCAGCTAACGCCACCGCCCGCTCGTCTTGCTTAATCACATCGTCCTCGTCGTCCTCAATTACAGGCACAACTCGACGCCGCCGGAGCTGCAACCCCGGTAGCCCGTAAATAAGGCATCTATTGCGGATGCGCTTCGGCAGCTCGCAGTTTGTCTGGTGGTGTAACTTGAAGAACATGCGCATGTCCTCCTCGTATTCAGCTATATTATGTAGCCCGAATATAACAGGATTTTGTAGAATAGACTGCATCTCCGACCTGCAGAACAATCCTTTTAGGACGGATCTTAAGTTGTCAATTTCCTTTTGCGTGAACGGGCGGCGTTGGTGTTGAGCTTCGGTTTCGGTAGCATACTGTTCGGTGTCTTGTTCAAGGACCGTTCTGTTGACTATGGTTTTCAAATCGTTAATTGAAACGATTTGTTTCGCTTTGAGTTTGTCATAACACATAGGAATGTTCGTTTCCAAATTTTGTCTGCTGAAAAGGCAAAAAAAATTAACTCATTTATAAAAATACAGGGTGATACGTCAACGGTGGCATTGTATAATAACCAGTCTTTAAGATTTATGTAATGAAACTATTAGTACTTACTGCTTATGGACGAAGTATGTGACCGTAAAAGAAGTGGAGTAGGCCCACGGTTGAATGTAGTCGAGTCTTGCGTTCTCGAATATCCCCATCAGGCGATAGATACTTGGTCTCTTGAGGGCTGACTTCCTCAGCTTTACCCCCGATGGCAGTGGATCGCAGGACGCTGCGTTTATGCAATTCAACTGCCAAGGCTGAAGGGCGATGATCGGCGGTATACGTTTGCTCTCGGCAAATAAATAGCGAAAACAGCGGACCAACCTCACCATAGTTAAGGGGTAGGCCCTAAAGCTGTTGCGCGTGAAATTGACCCCACAGGAACTTATTTGAAAAAACTTGAAAAACTGTTACTTCACACTTCCAACGTCAAAATTACGTTTCAACCTTGTTTAGGTTAGGCGCACCAGAGGTAGGCCCCAAAGCAGCTATTGCGCGTCAAATTGACCACGCCGGAACTCATTTGAAAAAACTTGAAAAACTGTTACTTCACACTTCCAACGTCAAAATTACGTTTCAACCCTGTTTAGGTTAGGCGCACCAGAGGTAGGCCCCAAAGCAGCTATTGCGCGTCAAATTGACCACGCCGGAACTCATTTGAAAAAACTTGAAAAACTGTTACTTCGCACTTCCAACGACAAAATTACGTTTCAACCCTGTTTAGGTTAGGCGCACCAGAGGTAGGCCCCAAAGCAGCTATTGCGCGTCAAATTGACCACGCCGGAACTCATTTGAAAAAACTTGAAAAACTGTTACTTCGCACTTCCAACGACAAAATTACGTTTCAACCCTGTTTAGGTTAGGCGCACCAGAGGTAGGCCCCAAAGCAGCTATTGCGCGTCAAATTGACCACGCCGGAACTCATTTGAAAAAACTTGAAAAACTGTTACTTCACACTTCCAACGACAAAATTACGTTTCAACCCTGTTTAGGTTAGGCGCACCAGAGGTAGGCCCCAAAGCAGCTATTGCGCGTCAAATTGACCACGCCGGAACTCATTTGAAAAAACTTGAAAAACTGTTACTTCACACTTCCAACGACAAAATTACGTTTCAACCCTGTTTAGGTTAGGCGCACCAGAGGTAGGCCCCAAAGCAGCTAGTGCGCGTCAAATTGACCACGCCGGAACTCATTTGAAAAAACTTGAAAAACTGTTACTTCACACTTCCAACGACAAAATTACGTTTCAACCCTGTTTAGGTTAGGCGCACCAGAGGTAGGCCCCAAAGCAGCTATTGCGCGTCAAATTGACCACGCCGGAACTCATTTGAAAAAACTTGAAAAACTGTTACTTCGCACTTCCAACGACAAAATTACGTTTCAACCCTGGTTAGGCGCACCGACGTACTGCGTACGCTGCAGCGCTTCCGTGGACAACTGTTGGCGCCGTTTTCCATCCTTCAAGTTATTAAATTCTTGCCTTAATCGTTCTTCGTCCATAGCCAACACAGATCGTTTAGGCACTTTGTAGGACGAGGGCTCGGTGCCGTCGGTGCACGTAATCTCGTAGTGCGTTCGTGATACGCTGGTAACTACGGCGGGCCATAGAGGCCACGATTTAAACCGTACCATTACTCGTTCGCCAACAGCGAAAACGGGCCGGGGCGCTTTTATTTTTTTCGGTTTTTTAAGAGGTAAAGTCAGCTTTCTCTTGCCCTTTCCTTGCTCCTCCTCCTCCTCCTCCTCAGCCTCTTCCGGTTCCTCCTCTTCTTCATCTTCCTGTTCCGTCTCCAACTTGTCCACAAACATAGGATCCAGGGCACCAATTAATGGAGCTATCACCGCCTCTCGGGATGCGGCTGGAGAGCTGGCGGCGTAGTGCCCCAAGACCTCGCCATCGTTACTAAAAAAAAAGGTGTACCTATAAACATGTGTCCGGAAATGTTTCGTTACGCAGGTAGAATACGCTCTTGAAATTATGACATATAATTTAGAAAAACCCTGTATGTTTTGGAATAATGGGGAAGTACTAAAAAGATAAATTTACATTTATGAGTAGCTAACTTACTCAACCACAGCGATGCCACCCTGTACTGAAACTTCGGCCCCCGTCACTACCAAGCCCTGCTCTTCCGGGTCTATCTCAGCTAACGCCACCGCCCGCTCGTCTTGCTTAATCACATCGTCCTCGTCGTCCTCAATTACAGGCACAACTCGACGCCGCCGGAGCTGCAACCCCGGTAGCCCGTAAATAAGGCATCTATTGCGGATGCGCTTCGGCAGCTCGCAGTTTGTCTGGTGGTGTAACTTGAAGAACATGCGCATGTCCTCCTCGTATTCAGCTATATTATGTAGCCCGAATATAACAGGATTTTGTAGAATAGACTGCATCTCCGACCTGCAGAACAATCCTTTTAGGACGGATCTTAAGTTGTCAATTTCCTTTTGCGTGAACGGGCGGCGTTGGTGTTGAGCTTCGGTTTCGGTAGCATACTGTTCGGTGTCTTGTTCAAGGACCGTTCTGTTGACTATGGTTTTCAAATCGTTAATTGAAACGATTTGTTTCGCTTTGAGTTTGTCATAACACATAGGAATGTTCGTTTCCAAATTTTGTCTGCTGAAAAGGCAAAAAAAATTAACTCATTTATAAAAATACAGGGTGATACGTCAACGGTGGCATTGTATAATAACCAGTCTTTAAGATTTATGTAATGAAACTATTAGTACTTACTGCTTATGGACGAAGTATGTGACCGTAAAAGAAGTGGAGTAGGCCCACGGTTGAATGTAGTCGAGTCTTGCGTTCTCGAATATCCCCATCAGGCGATAGATACTTGGTCTCTTGAGGGCTGACTTCCTCAGCTTTACCCCCGATGGCAGTGGATCGCAGGACGCTGCGTTTATGCAATTCAACTGCCAAGGCTGAAGGGCGATGATCGGCGGTATACGTTTGCTCTCGGCAAATAAATAGCGAAAACAGCGGACCAACCTCACCATAGTTAAGGGGTAGGCCCTAAAGCTGTTGCGCGTGAAATTGACCCCACAGGAACTTATTTGAAAAAACTTGAAAAACTGTTACTTCACACTTCCAACGTCAAAATTACGTTTCAACCTTGTTTAGGTTAGGCGCACCAGAGGTAGGCCCCAAAGCAGCTATTGCGCGTCAAATTGACCACGCCGGAACTCATTTGAAAAAACTTGAAAAACTGTTACTTCACACTTCCAACGTCAAAATTACGTTTCAACCCTGTTTAGGTTAGGCGCACCAGAGGTAGGCCCCAAAGCAGCTATTGCGCGTCAAATTGACCACGCCGGAACTCTTGAAAAAACTTGAAAAACTGTTACTTCGCACTTCCAACGACAAAATTACGTTTCAACCCTGTTTAGGTTAGGCGCACCAGAGGTAGGCCCCAAAGCAGCTATTGCGCGTCAAATTGACCACGCCGGAACTCATTTGAAAAAACTTGAAAAACTGTTACTTCGCACTTCCAACGACAAAATTACGTTTCAACCCTGTTTAGGTTAGGCGCACCAGAGGTAGGCCCCAAAGCAGCTATTGCGCGTCAAATTGACCACGCCGGAACTCATTTGAAAAAACTTGAAAAACTGTTACTTCACACTTCCAACGACAAAATTACGTTTCAACCCTGTTTAGGTTAGGCGCACCAGAGGTAGGCCCCAAAGCAGCTATTGCGCGTCAAATTGACCACGCCGGAACTCATTTGAAAAAACTTGAAAAACTGTTACTTCACACTTCCAACGACAAAATTACGTTTCAACCCTGTTTAGGTTAGGCGCACCAGAGGTAGGCCCCAAAGCAGCTAGTGCGCGTCAAATTGACCACGCCGGAACTCATTTGAAAAAACTTGAAAAACTGTTACTTCACACTTCCAACGACAAAATTACGTTTCAACCCTGTTTAGGTTAGGCGCACCAGAGGTAGGCCCCAAAGCAGCTATTGCGCGTCAAATTGACCACGCCGGAACTCATTTGAAAAAACTTGAAAAACTGTTACTTCGCACTTCCAACGACAAAATTACGTTTCAACCCTGGTTAGGCGCACCGACGTACTGCGTACGCTGCAGCGCTTCCGTGGACAACTGTTGGCGCCGTTTTCCATCCTTCAAGTTATTAAATTCTTGCCTTAATCGTTCTTCGTCCATAGCCAACACAGATCGTTTAGGCACTTTGTAGGACGAGGGCTCGGTGCCGTCGGTGCACGTAATCTCGTAGTGCGTTCGTGATACGCTGGTAACTACGGCGGGCCATAGAGGCCACGATTTAAACCGTACCATTACTCGTTCGCCAACAGCGAAAACGGGCCGGGGCGCTTTTATTTTTTCGGTTTTTTAAGAGGTAAAGTCAGCTTTCTCTTGCCCTTTCCTTGCTCCTCCTCCTCCTCCTCCTCAGCCTCTTCCGGTTCCTCCTCTTCTTCATCTTCCTGTTCCGTCTCCAACTTGTCCACAAACATAGGATCCAGGGCACCAATTAATGGAGCTATCACCGCCTCTCGGGATGCGGCTGGAGAGCTGGCGGCGTAGTGCCCCAAGACCTCGCCATCGTTACTAAAAAAAAAGGTGTACCTATAAACATGTGTCCGGAAATGTTTCGTTACGCAGGTAGAATACGCTCTTGAAATTATGACATATAATTTAGAAAAACCCTGTATGTTTTGGAATAATGGGGAAGTACTAAAAAGATAAATTTACATTTATGAGTAGCTAACTTACTCAACCACAGCGATGCCACCCTGTACTGAAACTTCGGCCCCCGTCACTACCAAGCCCTGCTCTTCCGGGTCTATCTCAGCTAACGCCACCGCCCGCTCGTCTTGCTTAATCACATCGTCCTCGTCGTCCTCAGTTACAGGCACAACTCGACGCCGCCGGAGCTGCAACCCCGGTAGCCCGTAAATAAGGTATCTATTGCGGATGCGCTTCGGCAGCTCGTAGTTTGTCTGGTGGTGTAACTTGAAGAACATGCGCATGTCCTCCTCGTATTCAGCTATATTATGTAGCCCGAATATAACAGGATTTTGTAGAATAGACTGCATCTCCGACCTGCAGAACAATCCTTTTAGGACGGATCTTAAGTTGTCAATTTCCTTTTGCGTGAACGGGCGGCGTTGGTGTTGAGCTTCGGTTTCGGTAGCATACTGTTCGGTGTCTTGTTCAAGGATCGTTCTGTTGACGATGGTTTTCAAATCGTTAATTGAAACGATTTGTTTCGCTTTGAGTTTGTCATAACACATAGGAATGTTCGTTTCCAAATTTTTTCTGCTGAAAAGGCAAAAAAAATTAACTCATTTATAAAAATACAGGGTGATACGTCAACGGTGGCATTGTATAATAACCAGTCTTTAAGATTTATGTAATGAAACGTTTTCAGTTGCATTAAAAAAAAGTTCTACACCTTTTTACCCTGCTCTCCCCTACATACTTTTGGACTAATGTAAATTTGGCTAAGTCGACTTATTTTAGGTCGAGGAAGCCACCGTTGACGTAGGACCCATTCATTACCGATAACCCTATATGTACCGTGCATTAAACTATTAGTACTTACTGCTTATGTACGAAATAGGTGAGCGTAAAGGAGGTGGAATAGGCCCATGGTTGTATATAGTCGAGTCTTGCGTTCTCAAAAATGGCCATCAGGCGATATATGCTAGGTTTCTTGAGGTCTGACTTCCTCAACTTTACCCCTGATGGGAGTGGATCGCAATAAGCCGCGTTGATACAATTCAACTGCCATGGTTGGAGTGCGATGATCGGCGGTATCCGTTTGCTTTCAGCAAATAAATACCGAAAACAGCGCACCAACCTCACCATCGTTAAGGGGTAGGCCCTAAAGCTGTTGCGCGTGAAATTCACCCCGCCGGAACTCATTTGAAAAACTTATACTTCACACTTACTTCCAACGTCAAAAATACGTTTCAACCCTGGTTAGGTTAGGCGCACCAGAGGTAGGCCCCAAAGCAGCTATTGCGCGTCAAATTGACCACGCCGGAACTCATTTGAAAAAACTTGAAAAACTGTTACTTCGCACTTCCAACGTCAAAAATACGTTTCAACCCTGGTTAGGCGCACCGACGTACTGCGTACGCTGCAGCGCTTCCGTGGACAACTGTTGGCGCCGTTTTCCATCCTTCAAGTTATTAAATTCTTGCCTTAATCGTTCTTCGTCCATAGCCAACACAGATCGTTTAGGCACTTTGTAGGACGAGGGCTCGGTGCCGTCGGTGCACGTAATCTCGTAGTGCGGTTCGTGATACGCTGGTAACTACGGCGGGCCATAGAGGCCACGATTTAAACCGTACCATTACTCGTTCGCCAACAGCGAAAACGGGCCGGGGCGCTTTTATTTTTTTCGGTTTTTTAAGAGGTAAAGTCAGCTTTCTCTTGCCCTATCCTTGCTCCTCCTCCTCCTCCTCAGCCTCTTCAGCCTCCTCCGGTTCCTCCTCTTCTTCATCTTCCTGTTCCGTCTCCAACTTGTCCACAAACATAGTATCCAGGGCACCAATTAATGGAGCATCACCGCCTCTCGGGATGCGCCTGGAGAGCTGGCTGCGTAGTGCCCCAAGACCTCGCCATCGTTACTAAAAAAAAAGTTGTACCTATAAACATGTGTCCGGAAATGTTTCGTTACGCAGGTAGAATACGCTCTTGAAATTATGACATATAATTTAGAAAAACCCTGTATGTTTTGGAATAATGGGGAAGTACTAAAAAGATAAATTTACATTTATGAGTAGCTAACTTACTCAACCACAGCGATGCCACCCTGTACTGAAACTTCGGTCCCCGTCACTACCAAGCCCTGCTCTTCCGGGTCTATCTCAGCTAACGCCACCGCCCGCTCGTCTTGCTTAATCACATCGTCCTCGTCGTCCTCAATTACAGGCACAACTCGACGCCGCCGGAGCTGCAACCCCGGTAGCCCGTAAATAAGGCATCTATTGCGGATGCGCTTCGGCAGCTCGCAGTTTGTCTGGTGGTGTAACTTGAAGAACATGCGCATGTCCTCCTCGTATTCAGCTATATTATGTAGCCCGAATATAACAGGATTTTGTAGAATAGACTGCATCTCCGACCTGCAGAACAATCCTTTTAGGACGGATCTTAAGTTGTCAATTTCCTTTTGCGTGAACGGGCGGCGTTGGTGTTGAGCTTCGGTTTCGGTAGCATACTGTTCGGTGTCTTGTTCAAGGATCGTTCTGTTGACTATGGTTTTCAAATCGTTAATTGAAACGATTTGTTTCGCTTTGAGTTTGTCATAACACATAGGAATGTTCGTTTCCAAATTTTGTCTGCTGAAAAGGCAAAAAAAATTAACTCATTTATAAAAATACAGGGTGATACGTCAACGGTGGCATTGTATAATAACCAGTCTTTAAGATTTATGTAATGAAACTATTAGTACTTACTGCTTATGGACGAAGTATGTGACCGTAAAAGAAGTGGAGTAGGCCCACGGTTGAATGTAGTCGAGTCTTGCGTTCTCGAATATCCCCATCAGGCGATAGATACTTGGTCTCTTGAGGGCTGACTTCCTCAGCTTTACCCCCGATGGCAGTGGATCGCAGGACGCTGCGTTTATGCAATTCAACTGCCAAGGCTGAAGGGCGATGATCGGCGGTATACGTTTGCTCTCGGCAAATAAATAGCGAAAACAGCGGACCAACCTCACCATAGTTAAGGGGTAGGCCCTAAAGCTGTTGCGCGTGAAATTGACCCCACAGGAACTCATTTGAAAAAACTTGAAAAACTGTTACTTCACACTTCCAACGTCAAAATTACGTTTCAACCTTGTTTAGGTTAGGCGCACCAGAGGTAGGCCCCAAAGCAGCTATTGCGCGTCAAATTGACCACGCCGGAACTCATTTGAAAAAACTTGAAAAACTGTTACTTCACACTTCCAACGTCAAAATTACGTTTCAACCCTGTTTAGGTTAGGCGCACCAGAGGTAGGCCCCAAAGCAGCTATTGCGCGTCAAATTGACCACGCCGGAACTCATTTGAAAAAACTTGAAAAACTGTTACTTCGCACTTCCAACGACAAAATTACGTTTCAACCCTGTTTAGGTTAGGCGCACCAGAGGTAGGCCCCAAAGCAGCTAGTGCGCGTCAAATTGACCACGCCGGAACTCATTTGAAAAAACTTGAAAAACTGTTACTTCACACTTCCAACGACAAAATTACGTTTCAACCCTGTTTAGGTTAGGCGCACCAGAGGTAGGCCCCAAAGCAGCTATTGCGCGTCAAATTGACCACGCCGGAACTCATTTGAAAAAACTTGAAAAACTGTTACTTCGCACTTCCAACGACAAAATTACGTTTCAACCCTGGTTAGGCGCACCGACGTACTGCGTACGCTGCAGCGCTTCCGTGGACAACTGTTGGCGCCGTTTTCCATCCTTCAAGTTATTAAATTCTTGCCTTAATCGTTCTTCGTCCATAGCCAACACAGATCGTTTAGGCACTTTGTAGGACGAGGGCTCGGTGCCGTCGGTGCACGTAATCTCGTAGTGCGTTCGTGATACGCTGGTAACTACGGCGGGCCATAGAGGCCACGATTTAAACCGTACCATTACTCGTTCGCCAACAGCGAAAACGGGCCGGGGCGCTTTTATTTTTTTCGGTTTTTTAAGAGGTAAAGTCAGCTTTCTCTTGCCCTTTCCTTGCTCCTCCTCCTCCTCCTCAGCCTCTTCCGGTTCCTCCTCTTCTTCATCTTCCTGTTCCGTCTCCAACTTGTCCACAAACATAGGATCCAGGGCACCAATTAATGGAGCTATCACCTCCTCTCGGGATGCGGCTGGAGAGCTGGCGGCGTAGTGCCCCAAGACCTCGCCATCGTTACTAAAAAAAAAGGTGTACCTATAAACATGTGTCCGGAAATGTTTCGTTACGCAGGTAGAATACGCTCTTGAAATTATGACATATAATTTAGAAAAACCCTGTATGTTTTGGAATAATGGGGAAGTACTAAAAAGATAAATTTACATTTATGAGTAGCTAACTTACTCAACCACAGCGATGCCACCCTGTACTGAAACTTCGGCCCCCGTCACTACCAAGCCCTGCTCTTCCGGGTCTATCTCAGCTAACGCCACCGCCCGCTCGTCTTGCTTAATCACATCGTCCTCGTCGTCCTCAATTACAGGCACAACTCGACGCCGCCGGAGCTGCAACCCCGGTAGCCCGTAAATAAGGCATCTATTGCGGATGCGCTTCGGCAGCTCGCAGTTTGTCTGGTGGTGTAACTTGAAGAACATGCGCATGTCCTCCTCGTATTCAGCTATATTATGTAGCCCGAATATAACAGGATTTTGTAGAATAGACTGCATCTCCGACCTGCAGAACAATCCTTTTAGGACGGATCTTAAGTTGTCAATTTCCTTTTGCGTGAACGGGCGGCGTTGGTGTTGAGCTTCGGTTTCGGTAGCATACTGTTCGGTGTCTTGTTCAAGGATCGTTCTGTTGACTATGGTTTTCAAATCGTTAATTGAAACGATTTGTTTCGCTTTGAGTTTGTCATAACACATAGGAATGTTCGTTTCCAAATTTTGTCTGCTGAAAAGGCAAAAAAAATTAACTCATTTATAAAAATACAGGGTGATACGTCAACGGTGGCATTGTATAATAACCAGTCTTTAAGATTTATGTAATGAAACTATTAGTACTTACTGCTTATGGACGAAGTATGTGACCGTAAAAGAAGTGGAGTAGGCCCACGGTTGAATGTAGTCGAGTCTTGCGTTCTCGAATATCCCCATCAGGCGATAGATACTTGGTCTCTTGAGGGCTGACTTCCTCAGCTTTACCCCCGATGGCAGTGGATCGCAGTACGCTGCGTTTATGCAATTCAACTGCCAAGGCTGAAGGGCGATGATCGGCGGTATACGTTTGCTCTCGGCAAATAAATAGCGAAAACAGCGGACCAACCTCACCATAGTTAAGGGGTAGGCCCTAAAGCTGTTGCGCGTGAAATTGACCCCGCAGGAACTCATTTGAAAAAACTTAAAAAACTTGAAAAACTGTTACTTCACACTTCCAACGTCAAAATTACGTTTCAACCCTGTTTAGGTTAGGCGCACCAGAGGTAGGCCCCAAAGCAGCTATTGCGCGTCAAATTGACCACGCCGGAACTCATTTGAAAAAACTTGAAAAACTGTTACTTCACACTTCCAACGTCAAAATTACGTTTCAACCCTGTTTAGGTTAGGCGCACCAGAGGTAGGCCCCAAAGCAGCTATTGCGCGTCAAATTGACCCCGCAGGAACTCATTTGAAAAAACTTAAAAAACTTGAAAAACTGTTACTTCACACTTCCAACGTCAAAATTACGTTTCAACCCTGTTTAGGTTAGGCGCACCAGAGGTAGGCCCCAAAGCAGCTATTGCGCGTCAAATTGACCACGCCGGAACTCATTTGAAAAAACTTGAAAAACTGTTACTTCACACTTCCAACGTCAAAATTACGTTTCAACCCTGTTTAGGTTAGGCGCACCAGAGGTAGGCCCCAAAGCAGCTATTGCGCGTCAAATTGACCACGCCGGAACTCATTTGAAAAAACTTGAAAAACTGTTACTTCGCACTTCCAACGACAAAATTACGTTTCAACCCTGTTTAGGTTAGGCGCACCAGAGGTAGGCCCCAAAGCAGCTATTGCGCGTCAAATTGACCACGCCGGAACTCATTTGAAAAAACTTGAAAAACTGTTACTTCGCACTTCCAACGACAAAATTACGTTTCAACCCTGTTTAGGTTAGGCGCACCAGAGGTAGGCCCCAAAGCAGCTATTGCGCGTCAAATTGACCACGCCGGAACTCATTTGAAAAAACTTGAAAAACTGTTACTTCACACTTCCAACGACAAAATTACGTTTCAACCCTGTTTAGGTTAGGCGCACCAGAGGTAGGCCCCAAAGCAGCTATTGCGCGTCAAATTGACCACGCCGGAACTCATTTGAAAAAACTTGAAAAACTGTTACTTCACACTTCCAACGACAAAATTACGTTTCAACCCTGTTTAGGTTAGGCGCACCAGAGGTAGGCCCCAAAGCAGCTAGTGCGCGTCAAATTGACCACGCCGGAACTCATTTGAAAAAACTTGAAAAACTGTTACTTCACACTTCCAACGACAAAATTACGTTTCAACCCTGTTTAGGTTAGGCGCACCAGAGGTAGGCCCCAAAGCAGCTATTGCGCGTCAAATTGACCACGCCGGAACTCATTTGAAAAAACTTGAAAAACTGTTACTTCGCACTTCCAACGACAAAATTACGTTTCAACCCTGGTTAGGCGCACCGACGTACTGCGTACGCTGCAGCGCTTCCGTGGACAACTGTTGGCGCCGTTTTCCATCCTTCAAGTTATTAAATTCTTGCCTTAATCGTTCTTCGTCCATAGCCAACACAGATCGTTTAGGCACTTTGTAGTACGAGGGCTCGGTGCCGTCGGTGCACGTAATCTCGTAGTGCGTTCGTGATACGCTGGTAACTACGGCGGGCCATAGAGGCCACGATTTAAACCGTACCATTACTCGTTCGCCAACAGCGAAAACGGGCCGGGGCGCTTTTATTTTTTTCGGTTTTTTAAGAGGTAAAGTCAGCTTTCTCTTGCCCTTTCCTTGCTCCTCCTCCTCCTCCTCAGCCTCTTCCGGTTCCTCCTCTTCTTCATCTTCCTGTTCCGTCTCCAACTTGTCCACAAACATAGGATCCAGGGCACCAATTAATGGAGCTATCACCGCCTCTCGGGATGCGGCTGGAGAGCTGGCGGCGTAGTGCCCCAAGACCTCGCCATCGTTACTAAAAAAAAAAGGTGTACCTATAAACATGTGTCCGGAAATGTTTCGTTACGCAGGTAGAATACGCTCTTGAAATTATGACATATAATTTAGAAAAACCCTGTATGTTTTGGAATAATGGGGAAGTACTAAAAAGATAAATTTACATTTATGAGTAGCTAACTTACTCAACCACAGCGATGCCACCCTGTACTGAAACTTCGGCCCCCGACACTACCAAGCCCTGCTCTTCCGGGTCTATCTCAGCTAACGCCACCGCCCGCTCGTCTTGCTTAATCACATCGTCCGCGTCGTCCTCAATTACAGGCACAACTCGACGCCGCCGGAGCTGTAACCCCGGTAGCCCGTAAATAAGGTATCTATTGCGGATGCGCTTCGGCAGCTCGTAGTTTGTCTGGTGGTGTAACTTGAAGAACATGCGCATGTCCTCCTCGTATTCAGCTATATTATGTAGCCCGAATATAACAGGATTTTGTAGAATAGACTGCATCTCCGACCTGCAGAACAATCCTTTTAGGACGGATCTTAAGTTGTCAATTTCCTTTTGCGTGAACGGGCGGCGTTGGTGTTGAGCTTCGGTTTCGGTAGCATACTGTTCGGTGTCTTGTTCAAGGATCGTTCTGTTGACTATGGTTTTCAAATCGTTAATTGAAACGATTTGTTTCGCTTTGAGTTTGTCATAACACATAGGAATGTTCGTTTCCAAATTTTGTCTGCTGAAAAGGCAAAAAAAATTAACTCATTTATAAAAATACAGGGTGATACGTCAACGGTGGCATTGTATAATAACCAGTCTTTAAGATTTATGTAATGAAACGTTTTCAGTTGCATTAAAAAAAAGTTCTACACCTTTTTACCCTGCTCTACCCTACATACTTTTGGACTAATGTAAATTTGGCTAAGTCGACTTATTTTAGGTCGAGGAAGCCACCGTTGACGTAGGACCCATTCATTACCGATAACCCTATATGTACCGTGCATTAAACTATTAGTACTTACTGCTTATGTACGAAATAGGTGAGCGTAAAGGAGGTGGAATAGGCCCATGGTTGTATATAGTCGAGTATTGCGTTCTCAAAAATGGCCATCAGGCGATATATGCTAGGTTTCTTGAGGTCTGACTTCCTCAACTTTACCCCTGATGGGAGTGGATCGCAATAAGCCGCGTTCATACAATTCAACTGCCATGGTTGGAGTGCGATGATCGGCGGTATCCGTTTGCTTTCAGCAAATAAATACCGAAAACAGCGCACCAACCTCACCATCGTTAAGGGGTAGGCCCTAAAGCTGTTGCGCGTGAAATTCACCCCGCCGGAACTCATTTGAAAAACGTATACTTCACACTTACTTCCAACGTCAAAAATACGTTTCAACCCTGGTTAGGCGCACCGACGTACTGCGTACGCTGCAGCGCTTCCGTGGACAACTGTTGGCGCCGTTTTCCATCCTTCAAGTTATTAAATTCTTGCCTTAATCGTTCTTCGTCCATAGCCAACACAGATCGTTTAGGCACTTTGTAGGACGAGGGCTCGGTGCCGTCGGTGCACGTAATCTCGTAGTGCGTTCGTGATACGCTGGTAACTACGGCGGGCCATAGAGGCCACGATTTAAACCGTACCATTACTCGTTCGCCAACAGCGAAAACGGGCCGGGGCGCTTTTATTTTTTTCGGTTTTTTAAGAGGTAAAGTCAGCTTTTTCTTGCCCTATCCTTGCTCCTCCTCCTCCTCCTCAGCCTCTTCAGCCTCCTCCGGTTCCTCCTCTTCTTCATCTTCCTGTTCCGTCTCCAACTTGTCCACAAACATAGGATCCAGGGCACCAATTAATGGAGCTATCACCGCCTCTCGGGATGCGCCTGGAGAGCTGGCGGCGTAGTGCCCCAAGACCTCGCCATCGTTACTAAAAAAAAAGGTGTACCTATAAACATGTGTCCGGAAATGTTTCGTTACGCAGGTAGAATACGCTCTTGAAATTATGACATATAATTTAGAAAAACCCTGTATGTTTTGGAATAATGGGGAAGTACTAAAAAGATAAATTTACATTTATGAGTAGGTAACTTACTCAACCACAGCGATGCCACCCTGTACTGAAACTTCGGCCCCCGTCACTACCAAGCCCTGCTCTTCCGGGTCTATCTCAGCTAACGCCACCGCCCGCTCGTCTTGCTTAATCACATCGTCCTCGTCGTCCTCAGTTACAGGCACAACTCGACGCCGCCGGAGCTGCAACCCCGGTAGCCCGTAAATAAGGTATCTATTGCGGATGCGCTTCGGCAGCTCGCAGTTTGTCTGGTGGTGTAACTTGAAGAACATGCGCATGTCCTCCTCGTATTCAGCTATATTATGTAGCCCGAATATAACAGGATTTTGTAGAATAGACTGCATCTCCGACCTGCAGAACAATCCTTTTAGGACGGATCTTAAGTTGTCAATTTCCTTTTGCGTGAACGGGCGGCGTTGGTGTTGAGCTTCGGTTTCGGTAGCATACTGTTCGGTGTCTTGTTCAAGGATCGTTCTGTTGTCTATGGTTTTCAAATCGCTAATTGAAACGATTTGTTTCGCTTTGAGTTTGTCATAACACATAGGAATGTTCGTTTCCAAATTTTGTCTGCTGAAAAGGCAAAAAAAATTAACTCATTTATAAAAATACAGGGTGATACGTCAACGGTGGCATTGTATAATAACCAGTCTTTAAGATTTATGTAATGAAACTATTAGTACTTACTGCTTATGGACGAAGTATGTGACCGTAAAAGAAGTGGAGTAGGCCCACGGTTGAATGTAGTCGAGTCTTGCGTTCTCGAATATCCCCATCAGGCGATAGATACTGGGTCTCTTGAGGGCTGACTTCCTCAGCTTTACCCCCGATGGCAGTGGATCGCAGTACGCTGCGTTTATGCAATTCAACTGCCAAGGCTGAAGGGCGATGATCGGCGGTATACGTTTGCTCTCGGCAAATAAATAGCGAAAACAGCGGACCAACCTCACCATAGTTAAGGGGTAGGCCCTAAAGCTGTTGCGCGTGAAATTGACCCCGCAGGAACTCATTTGAAAAAACTTGAAAAACTGTTACTTCACACTTCCAACGTCAAAATTACGTTTCAACCCTGTTTAGGTTAGGCGCACCAGAGGTAGGCCCCAAAGCAGCTATTGCGCGTCAAATTGACCACGCCGGAACTCATTTGAAAAAACTTGAAAAACTGTTACTTCACACTTCCAACGTCAAAATTACGTTTCAACCCTGTTTAGGTTAGGCGCACCAGAGGTAGGCCCCAAAGCAGCTATTGCGCGTCAAATTGACCACGCCGGAACTCATTTGAAAAAACTTGAAAAACTGTTACTTCGCATTTCCAACGACAAAATTACGTTTCAACCCTGTTTAGGTTAGGCGCACCAGAGGTAGGCCCCAAAGCAGCTATTGCGCGTCAAATTGACCACGCCGGAACTCATTTGAAAAAACTTGAAAAACTGTTACTTCGCACTTCCAACGACAAAATTACGTTTCAACCCTGTTTGGGTTAGGCGCACCAGAGGTAGGCCCCAAAGCAGCTATTGCGCGTCAAATTGACCACGCCGGAACTCATTTGAAAAAACTTGAAAAACTGTTACTTCACACTTCCAACGACAAAATTACGTTTCAACCCTGTTTAGGTTAGGCGCACCAGAGGTAGGCCCCAAAGCAGCTATTGCGCGTCAAATTGACCACGCCGGAACTCATTTGAAAAAACTTGAAAAACTGTTACTTCACACTTCCAACGACAAAATTACGTTTCAACCCTGTTTAGGTTAGGCGCACCAGAGGTAGGCCCCAAAGCAGCTATTGCGCGTCAAATTGACCACGCCGGAACTCATTTGAAAAAACTTGAAAAACTGTTACTTCACACTTCCAACGACAAAATTACGTTTCAACCCTGTTTAGGTTAGGCGCACCAGAGGTAGGCCCCAAAGCAGCTATTGCGCGTCAAATTGACCACGCCGGAACTCATTTGAAAAAACTTGAAAAACTGTTACTTCGCACTTCCAACGACAAAATTACGTTTCAACCCTGTTTAGGTTAGGCGCACCAGAGGTAGGCCCCAAAGCAGCTATTGCGCGTCAAATTGACCACGCCGGAACTCATTTGAAAAAACTTGAAAAACTGTTACTTCGCACTTCCAACGACAAAATTACGTTTCAACCCTGTTTAGGTTAGGCGCACCAGAGGTAGGCCCCAAAGCAGCTATTCCGCGTCAAATTGACCACGCCGGAACTCATTTGAAAAAACTTGAAAAACTGTTACTTCGCACTTCCAACGACAAAATTACGTTTCAACCCTGTTTAGGTTAGGCGCACCAGAGGTAGGCCCCAAAGCAGCTATTGCGCGTCAAATTGACCACGCCGGAACTCATTTGAAAAAACTTGAAAAACTGTTACTTCACACTTCCAACGTCAAAATTACGTTTCAACCCTGTTTAGGTTAGGCGCACCAGAGGTAGGCCCCAAAGCAGCTATTGCGCGTCAAATTGACCACGCCGGAACTCATTTGAAAAAACTTGAAAAACTGTTACTTCGCACTTCCAACGACAAAATTACGTTTCAACCCTGTTTAGGTTAGGCGCACCAGAGGTAGGCTCCAAAGCAGCTATTGCGCGTGAAATTGACCCCGCAGGAACTCATTTGAAAAAACTTGAAAAACTGTTACTTCACACTTCCAACGTCAAAATTACGTTTCAACCCTGTTTAGGTTAGGCGCACCAGAGGTAGCCCCAAAGCAGCTATTGCGCGTCAAATTGACCACGCCGGAACTCATTTGAAAAAACTTGAAAAACTGTTACTTCGCACTTCCAACGACAAAATTACGTTTCAACCCTGTTTAGGTTAGGCGCACCGGAGGTAGGCCCCAAAGCAGCTATTGCGCGTCAGATTGACCACGCCGGAACTCATTTGAAAAAACTTGAAAAACTGTTACTTCACACTTCCAACGACAAAATTACGTTTCAACCCTGTTTAGGTTAGGCGCACCAGAGGTAGGCCCCAAAGCAGCTATTGCGCGTCAAATTGACCACGCCGGAACTCATTTGAAAAAACTTGAAAATACTGTTACTTCACACTTCCAACGTCAATAATACGTTTCAGTTTCAACCCTGGTTAGGGGGTTAGGCGCACCGGAGGACCCGGAGGTAGGCCCCAATGCCAATGGTGGTTTGTATCATCAGGTTGCCAAAAATAATAAATCTTGATAAAAAAATCGAACAAAATCATAACCCCAAATACATTTTCTTTGGTGGTTGAATACAGGCAAATATTACACATTTGCAAAATTGATATTCTTAAAATAGATTGCGGCGTTGCCGGCTGGGGAAGTACTATTGTTAGTAAAGTGTACAGAAACTACGTATCCGTATATTTTTTTCGCTCCCCATCCGGAAATATGTTGAACTAAAAATATACGTTTTCGTATACATTGATAATATTGTCGCATCCACAACAATTTTGAATATCTTAATATATCCTAAGAATCCGAATAGATGGAGCCAAGATACGGCACCTATTCAGAATAGACTTCACATTAAGCATAAATATTATAGTATCGTCGCGACAAGTTCGTAAGGAACACCAAAAACTAGGTGTGACA
The DNA here is from genome assembly GCA_940337035.1 of Agriotes lineatus. NCBI lineage: Eukaryota > Metazoa > Arthropoda > Insecta > Coleoptera > Elateridae > Agriotes > Agriotes lineatus. The sequence continues at coordinate 4,477 of CALNHX010002059.1, read as the reverse complement.
TTGTTGCGTCCGATATTCGGACGCGCTAAAGCGCTGGACGCAATAACCTACGTAATTGGCATATATTGCCGTGGTTGATACCTCCGCTTAGGAGATTTGTTTTGAAAATTATAAATTATTATAGACTAGCAGTCCAGTGAGACAAATGTCTCATTTAATAAAACAAAAAAGACCGTTTTGCAAATAGAAGGCGTATTAAATAAAAACTGTACCCAGACCTGGAAGGTGTCAAAGTGGTTGCCTAACCGATCGACGTTTGAAGGCGCAGAGGGTCGCAGCTCCGTTTGGCTGCTGAAACATTTTTATTTAATACGCGTTCTATTTGAAAAACGGTCTTTTTGTGATTTCTCGAAAACCAGAAGTATCACGTGACTGAAATTCGGTTCCTGAGCTGACATGACCATTCCAAACATATAACTTTAATAACTTTTTTCTCTATCTCTTACGGTTTGGCTGCTGAAGCAGCGTCCCAGACAGACAAAACTGCGTCCCAGACAGACAAAACAGCGTCCCGGACAGACACGTCTATTAGATAAAGGATTATGAGATTTGTCGGCAATTATTATTTAAGTTACAGATTTGAACTGAGTAAAAGCAGTTTGTTGTATTCTTACTTGATTTAAATAAAACATTATTTTGCCCTCTTTTATATTTTATCTGTCTGCAATTCAAATCTCAAAAAACGTTAGCTCGGTAGACACTTAACTCAAAATTAGAGGGTTGGATTCCTGGGAATATTATGCAGTGGTATTAGGCCCTACGGCTTTGCTCTGATTGAAGTACAATTTGAAAATGAATTCACTAAGCACAGAGTTGGGGTGTTTTATCCAACCGCAATACTAAGTTAAATGTCATTCAGTAAATGCATTGAAAACGAGATGCTTGTATTAAAAGAAATGAAATGATTAAGGAACGCTAAAGAGACAACTTGCTTTTCACAGGGTTGAAGTCAAATTTCATATTAATTAATTATTAGGTTGGGCAGAATGAATAGCCAAACCAAATTAAATAATCACAAAGGGGTTTGCAATGTGCAGGTTATGAAGCGTAGAGTTCAATTCAGCTAATTAGTACAATTTGTGAACAATTCTAAAAGGTATAAGCTAGAAGAGTGATTATGTTGCAACGAGCAATTAAGGCTGGCATAAAATAGCAATTGTGAGAAGCAAATAACCTTCGTAAACATATGCACACAATGGGAATTCGCATAGAGGAAACAGCCTCTTATGTCATTTTCGATTGTGAAGCTCTTGCCCGATGGAGACACACACTCCTGGAGGGAGACAACCCTTGAGATACTCTAACAAGAGAACACCTGGTGAAAAGGCTATTAAACCTAATAAAAACGGCAGACCTTGTCACTGAATAAGTGTAATGATGAGCAGCACAACCAACTCTTATTACTACACCACTACAATACAATACTACCGAGACAGCGTTTTGAGATTTGAATTTCAGACAGTTAAAATACAAAAGAGGGCAAAATACTATTTTATTTGAATAAAGTAAGAATACAACAAACTTATTTTACTCAGTTCAAATTTCTTAATTTATAATTATTATAATTGCTGATCTCATATCATTAGCTAATTTATATTTATTAGACCAAACCACAGCATTTAAATGGCAAGCCCAACGTGGAGCTACCATAGCCACAGCATTTTCGGTTCGTATATTTTCAATAGTTTCTTTTGGAACAGCTGATGTGGATAGGCCGACTTTAATATCATGCCTAAACATGGCGGTATAAGGGGCTTGTTTTATTCCATCATGGTATGCCCTATTTTTCATAAACTGGACAAATCTTAGACCTTCTGACCATCGCCTGCAGTTTTCATCGTCCATCCACGTCATAAGCATATTTTGTATGTATTGATTTGCTCTTTCCACGCTGCCTTGTGATTGACTGTGATGCGGTTTGCCATGCACTATTTTAAGGCCACTCCACATGGAATATACAGTCGCGGCCAAAAAATCGGGACACCTTTTTTGACCTAATTCTCAAATCCGAAAACTTGTTGAACGGCTGTACTTTATATTCGGGAACTAATTACAATATTCAAATTACTATTAGAAACATCAATATGCGATACATGTGTTTTAAACGAAAAATTTAATATTAGTATTTAATTGGGGTTCCATATTTAGTAACAACGTACAACCTGTGAAAATATAGGTCTGGTAGTTCGTCCCAAGCTTCCTCAATTATTTGTAATAATTGGCCATCATTTCTCGGTCTTACATCACGCCTCCTAATGTTTTGTGTTAGTAATCCCCAAACGTTTTCGATGGGGTTTAAATCTGGACTGTAACTCGGCCAATTTAATGTTTCAATATTATTTTGGTGAAACCATTCTCTAACAATACCAGCAGTATGAACATGGCAATTGTCCTGCTGAAAAACAAAATTATTTTGGGAAAACATTTCTGTTACTGATGGCAGCAACATTCCTCAAAATATTTAAATATTCTTGACTGTTTAGTCTTCCGCCGATATTCCATAAAACACCTGCTCCACGTGATGAAATCCATGCCCAGATATTTAGTGAGAACCGTCCGTCAACAACATTTCCCTGATCAACATATTGCTCGTTGTATCGACAATTTTCAGGTCGATAAACTCTTATACGACCATCATGGGTATATATAATATTTTAAAATATAAACATCTTGCTGTACTTTAGTGCGACAACTATAAAAATTTGAGTGAAACTCGTAAACATCCCTCATAGTAAGCTTGTTGCATTTATATGTTTTTCTACCATGCTTGCATTCAAGACGACGCGGCAAGCCAGAGGGAGCATGTCCATATTATAAAAGAATGAATACATCAGAAAAAAATACTTACATTATTTTCGTTTCATTTAATTAAATTAAAATATAAATCTGTAAAACTGCAAAATATTTTTTCAAAGCGAATTAATAATCTTCATTATTAGTAATGCAAACGTAACCAAACTATGACTGTACACACCGCAATTTCATTATAATACGCAAGCGCCATCCGCCCAGTGATTGGTTCAGTGGATAAGGCGAGCTCTGCTTTAGAACTGTCACTGGATAAGGCGACTTTTGGAATGTTGAAATTTCTCCCAACGTTTTCAATGGGATATGACAAATTTTGGTCCGTTTTTAGTTCATACTAAAATACTGCTTGAAATCTAACTCATTTTTTTTAAGTGGAGAAGGCTAGTTTTGGAATGGGACGCCTCAAGTGGTAATTGGCGCTTATAAATGCTAATTGTTGTGGTAAGTCTATTTAATTTAGAATACTCTTTGCTTCCGTAATTGGATGAGATTTATCGGAAAAATTTAAAATTATTTGTTTAATTTCTTTAAAATTTTCCAAGTAAAACCCCACCAGTTATTACTGGCTGAGGGTGAAGGGACGTATTTGGAAGCTTTTCTTTGTATACCTGAATTTTAAGGGTACTTTAATAAATAGTTTTTTGCATTGTTAATCAAACTATTTACTAATGGGAACTGAGATCTAATCTCCGTGAAATGCGGGACTTTGCCCAATTCTGAATTCTAAATAGTTCATGTTTCATAAAATGTTGCATTTTCTGGAAAGCGTATGATCTATGCTACAAGTGACAATAAGAACAACACAACAATAATGTTGTTTTTTGCTCATTAAAATAAACAATATTTAAAAAAATCAAAACTGGGTGGGCAGTTAGTTGCCTACGTGGGGTGTCTTTGCCCACCACCTTATTTTTGTTGATAGAGTAAAGCCACCCCATTTAAAAGCGTAATTACGCAAAATACGTTTTATAAATATGAAGAGTACACGGAAAAAGGGGGAGGGTCACAAAAACAAGTATTTAAGAAAAATGCATTTTAAATATTCAAACGGTTATTACAAACAAACTTAGAATTCAAAACTTTCATAAATTTAGTATGTTTAATCTAACATATTTTTCTTCTAAAATGATAAAAAACTTAATGAAGATTACATCGAATTCAAAGTAAATTAATTAATTAAATTATTTCGTCGTCACTATCAGTACAGTTGTTGGTTCTTGGAAGATTAGCGAAATACTCCTGCGCTTCAGGACCGCAAAATGTTTTTAATTCTTGCAAATTATTATATTTTTTATAGGCAGAGGCAATAGAACTGAAATATAAGATAATTCAAATTGATTGATTGATTGATCGATCGAATTTCAGCGATAACTTACCGTCATAGGACTTCCTCGGGAATAAAAATTCTCCTGGTTTTAAGCTTGAAGTTTCCATTTTGACTAGAGCCTTATAATTTGGCAATGTAACCGTCGCTGTTTCATGATGTCCATTGTAAGTATTCCTATAAGTAAGAAACTGCGGATGTTCTTTAGATGCCGAAATCTCTTTAATATCTCGGATGGCTAGTGGACACTTTTTCTTGTAATATGTTTGAAAAAAACTTGTCCAGCTTCTAATTAAGTCTTGTTCGACTTCGATCACTTCAAAAGGAGAAGGCTTTACTCGAGCA